>JAPYZM010011920.1:0-10889 GCA_030522845.1 Psyttalia concolor | reverse complement strand
CTTTTTTTTTCTCTCTCTCTCTCTCTCTCTCTCTCTCTCTCTCTCTCTCTCTCTCTCTCTCTCTCTCTCTCTCTCTCTCTCTCTCCGTTCCCCCTCTTTCAGTGGCTTTCGCTTGGTTCTCTTTCAACGAGACCACTTCATTAAGAGCCTCGAACGCTAATTGCGATTCTCGAGACGTCGGGTGGGTGCGGCGAGCCCTCACCACCTGCCGACTAAGAGTGAGAATTTACGAGGGTGTTATAAAGTATTTGTTTTTCATCGTTTCCCTCTCTCTCTCTCCCAACCGAGCCGCTGGTAAAAATGACACTGGGTGAGGGAGGTGAAAGTACTAAACGCAGTGTTAATATTTAATGTTTTCCGGAGTTGTCGTTGAGGGTTTTATCAGACATGTTTTTCTTCTTTCGATGGACGTGAGTAATGAGGGCTTTTCACGGATTAGCTCCTCTGGATTTTTACTTTGACTGGCAGTTCGCGAACGATAAATAGCGAATAATTTTTTGAATATTAAAGAGGAGAGCAGATTAGGCGAAATAAAATTGGGGATAAAATGTGATCTGGGGAAATAAATTCCGGATATTTGAAATATTCGAAATCTTTGGACTTTTTTATATTGATCATCGGCTGACAATTAATCAGGGTAAATTCAATTAACATCAACGAGAATATTATCCACGTGCAGCCTCTCTTACCTCCAATCATAGTGTATATCTGAACTACTCTCCGGGCGTTATATACCCATAAGTATTCACGCACCATCTGCTTACGGACTTTGCATACATGGCGAGGGGGGAGGGGGGTGGGGGTGGTGTTTTGTACTTTGAGTCGCACGGGTACACTTTCCCACAGACGGGAAAAGCGGCTTTTGCGATACTTTTTGTTGGTTGGGGTAAAATATAGACCTCGTTGAATATTTTATACGTACAGAAATTTCACTCTTTCTTCAAAAGTTATAACCGGAGGGGGGGGGGAGGGGGTGGCGGTGGGAGGGAGGGGTAAAGTAAATGTATGAATAATCATGTGGAAGCCAGTGTTACGGATATATTTTGACTTTTATTTATTCTGAAATCCATTGAAACTTTGACCTAAATAGAATTTTTCAATTTTTTTTTTTCCTATTCATATTCATAAGATTTGAACTGCAATTTATTTTTGGAAAAAATAAAAATTAATGTAATGAATATAATAGAATTTATTGAGAATGATTTTAGTGTGGATTAGAAGTGGGTCTAAAAAATGAACAAGTGAATTCTATAAATTATCGAAATTGAGAATTGAAAAAAAAAAATCTATTCACTCGAAATGAATCAGATGGAGAAAGCGGGACCTCTCATTTTTATGTAAAAAAAAATATATTCTTCGTCTTTTCACAATGACGCTTTTATTCTCCTCGCCGCACTCTGCTTCTCTGTGGGTTATGGGACGTCTTCGCGCCGAGACGCCGCTACTTAAGAACGATTAATAGTGCCTTGGTGATTAATGGCAACAAGTACCGCACCAGTGGGAGAGTGAACGAGAGGGCGAGGAGAAAAAAAAAGAGGAAGAAGAGGGAAAGACATGAAAAATAAAAATGTATACGTGTGAGGGTGAGATAGATAGAGAGAGAGAGAGAGAGTGAGAGGGGGAGAGAAAATAGTGAGGGCTGTATGCGAGGGAGCGATCGATACGCGTCCGCCTGTGAAAACGTAAAGCCACCAAAAGTTTGTTCGAACGAAAATTCCAACTTGAACTTTGGACGTGCGAATTCTCATTCCACTCTTTGTCTGTCTCTCTCGGTCTCACTCAGCATCACCCGCCTCTCCCTCTCGTTCTCCACCCCCCCCCCCCCCCCCCCCCCCCCCCCCCCCCCCAATGAGTCTTCATGAAACTTTTGTATTCTTGTGCGTAGCGGTATGTACTTATTTTCCAATGTATATAGGTACATTTGGAGAATGTTTTTGGAAGTAAGTGGCCAGTACTGAGTTGGCAGAATGGGAATTTAAAAGTTTTAAATAACTCTTTTGCACGAGTGTAATACACTTGCTGTAAAAAATATGATTTTAGTTTTGACGGCGAGTGTGTTTTCAGGAGGGGTGAAGAAATAAAGAAAAAAAAATGTGAAACGTTAAATTGCATTGGACGAGTAGTGGGATTGCCGCAATTAAATATTTTAGACAACTTTTGAGTTGAAAAAATCAAAAAATACGACAAATTTCATGGAATCGCAAATAAACCGGTGACAACACTCTCGCTAATATCTCAAAATCCAACCGAGATATCAAAATTATGGTCATAATATTTTTTACAGAGCAAAATGAGAGCTACAAAAAAGCTTATCACCATAATTCACTTATCTCCAATAGCTCCCGAGATATCTACTAAAAACTGAGTTCCTGTCAGAATGATTTTACCATTTGACAATTGAAATTTTACGATTGATTAATGTAATATTAATAATTTCTCGTTATGTCATTGTCTAAAATCATCCCCAAATCTTGGATCCTCTATTTCTCTATTTTTCTCCAATTCTCCCCGCCTGCTCCTCCCGATCAATAGAATGCCGCGCGTGAGGAAGGAAAGGGTCGATGGGGAAAAGAGACTACTGCCGACGCGACACAGCCCTCGTGTACTGTCTGCGGGCATCGATCCTCCCCCTTCACCCCTTTCCAATATCACCTATGCTATGTGCGCATTCACGTGCGTGTGTTACCTGCCCCCCCCCCCATCCGCCCCTACCCCCCTCTCATTTCTTTTCTTCCCTCAGTCTTTTTGTATCTTTCTTGGCGTGTTTCACTCTTTGTCCATACAATTTTATTTTTCATTTTTTTTCATCCATCCTGATCCCTTCTGCCACACGTTTCGCATTATTATTGTATAGATATCGTATACAGATATATCGGGAGGGGGGGCGGGGGGTGGAAAAAGCCCTTGGGAGGTTATTCCTCTTGCACTGTGGCAATAAGATGATGGATCGATTCTCAGTGCGCCACCACAGTTGATATAAAAATTTCAGGATCGCTTGTATACCTTTTCCCTTCTATTTACGTTTTTTTTTTTGTCGTGGGTACTTTTATTTATTTTATTTTATTCTCATTCTCTTTTTTTTTTGTTATCACTCGTCTGGAATCCGCAGTATTGAATAACCGAAACGATCCATCACTTTGTCCCCAAACTCTACATATTTTATCATATTTTTTTTTCCTCCCCGCGCTGAGGGTTGAGGAAATTTGATATTTCAAGGGTTGAACTTTGAATGAAATATTAGTCTCGTTCTGTGATTGAAAAAAAAATGTTTTTTTCGTTTGTTGATGGATCTAAAATTATTAATGACAGGGAGAAGCGAAAAATTTTTAATGGGGACACAAGTGTCAGCTGGAGTTACGTTTTAATTGAATGAATAAGGGAAAACTGAGTTTAATACTCGTCGATATATTGACTCGATATTCTAACGAGTCACTTGTTACCACTGGCCATCAATTCACCCCTTCATAAGCTATTTTTTTATTCATAATTTGATATCGAATTGAGGGAAGAAATAGAATTACCCTCGAGGGCAATCTCCAATCTCTTAGCGAATTAATTGAATTGTTCTCGTTAAATGGGCGAAATGAATTTTTAAAATTCTCTTTATTGATTAATCGGCAAATTGAGTCACAAGTGAATCGGCCAAAATAAATATGCCCAATAATTGACGAGTGTATTTAAACGGATGACTGGATCCATTATTATTAATGAATACCAGTCACCGGTGGTACTGGTTACTGACGTGTCGTCATACAATAGGTAACACATAAATTTAGAAACAATGCTGGCTACTATGATTACGAATGTACCCGCATTATATGGTTATAACTATGGAAACAAACTGCCAGGGCTGTGTGTCCATCCTCGTCAAACTGCTGGTAGTTCAGTGGGAGTTTTGTTATATAGTATGGAGTTGACGAGAAATCAATAGGTGTCTGGGTTTTGTCATAAAATATGAGAAGATAAAAGACATCGTTTGCATTTATAAAATTGACGTCTGCAGGCGATGGTCAGTGGAGAGTTGGAGAAAATGTTGGCTTCTTTTTTTCTTTTCTCACTCAAAAATTGGAAACTGAAAAATTTTTTTCATTCCCTCAATTAATGGGGATCAAATAAAATTCGACAATTCGAGGGCTCTCTCTCTCTCTCTCCCTCTCTCTCTCTTCAATTGGCATTGATAAAGAAAATGGTTTCAATTGTGAAATGAATTGAAGTAACTTTTACATTAATTTTTCTGAATTTTCAATTTTTAAAGTAATTCTTACCTTGATGGCTGCCCGTGTATTTATTTCGTAAAACATTGATCTGATGAACCCTGCCGAACTGCTCGAACATCTCTCGGAGATCATTCTCCTCCATGTCGTGTGGTACTTGGCCAACGAACATTTTAATCGTGTCCGGATCGGGCTTCTCCAAACTGTTCTCGATCATGCTGGAAGTGGAAAAAATTTTTGAAATGAAAAAAAAAAATAAATAAATAAAAAATGCGCTATCGAATTCAGTTGAGTTACACGAGACGTTAGCATATAAAATATTCAGACTATTAAAATCGCTTTCGTACAACGTTGAACATAAAAGACGTTTATGTTGCGCTTCACTCGTGCTATTGTCTACCAACGACGAAAATAGAATTCCAATGCAGAATTGTCCAACAATGTTCTCCCTATTCTCCGATGTTTCGCGTCTACTCAGGAATAAATCATTAGGAACCCCCGGGGGGGGGGGGGTGAGTGAACGTAAACAATTCAGGCGACCTCGATAGTCATCGTTCGGATCATTTGGCAGTTGTCGATTAGTTGATTATTTCATGTCATCATTGATTACCTAAAATCTCATGTCAATCTAAATTTAATTCAGAATACCCGGGATTTTTTTTCCTCTCTCAAATTTAACCGAACAAAAAATCGTTCTCTGAGGCTTTAAATAATCTAGTGGGGGAATATTAAATAAATAATTATGCTGTAGGGAAAATTAATTGTCCAACTGTTGGGGAGTTTGAACGTTTGGAGGAGTGAGTGCCATCCCCGGCACTTCATGAGACCCTCAAAATTTTGAGTTCATTTTGTTCGGTCTCGTAAAAAAAAATTAAAAAAAAACCACAACAATAATAACTTTCAATCGCAATATCCTCGGGCCCTCATAACTGGCCTGACCTGGCACACCAGCATCTACACATTCATCCGGAGATGACACTCAAGTCGGTAGATTTATCACCCAGTTTTATACGACGGCACATTTCACGAGCCAACTGGCTGTTCACAGCCATTATTATTTTACCCACCCCCTTCATCCCCCTTTAGAAGTTTATATGCAAAAGGTAACTACGATTTTATACTGTCCAACTCAACTTCGTTTGCCAGTTCCTTGAAATATGTATGGTTTGTGTAGATAAACAATGGATCATGAATAATCCATAGACATTTCTTATCACCAATTTTTTCATGTATTGATGGGAATATTGTGCCGGGGGGAGGGGTGGTGAGGGAGGGAAGATATAACGGAGTTATATGTGAAAAGTTTAACTGTGCATATGCTGAAAGTTGGATGACGGAATTCATGCGCTTTGCAAAAGTTCCAATGCTGAGTGAATGTGAGAAGTTGTGAGTATCACCAGATTTTCAATGGCTAGTGTGCGTAGAATTTTTTATTTTGAGATGCTACTGTGAATTAAGATGGGGTAGGTAATTTATGAGAGTTTGAATTTGAAAATTTTTCAAAGAAAATTATTTATAAAATTAAAAAAAAAAATTTTTTTTCCTGTAGATTTGAAAATGAAAATCATCATCGGGGAAGGGAATTTTTTTAATTTTTTAGTTATCAAATAATTTGATTGAACTGGGAAAAATTGTGAGGGAATTACGAAATTTTGGGGAGCTTGAGGGAGCTCGAGGGATCATTGAGACTGTCGAAAGTCTCAATTTTTATGGGGATTTTCAATTTTTCGGCGGGATTTGAAAATTCTAAGGTCAATCGATGATTTCAATGTTTTTTAACTGACGGATTATTTTTAATCATCAAAAAATTCGATTGAATTTTTAAAAAAAACATTGAGAGGGAATTACTCTCTGTAAGCTGAATCGGGTCAATGTTAGAGATCTTCGTCCATTGGAATGTACTCTTGTAATCGATATAAACGACATCTCCATTCCATTCAGTCTCTACCTATCGTTGAAAGAGGAGGGTGTGATGTAGGAAATTGGGGGGGGGGGAGGGGGGGGGGGGGGGGGGGGGGGAGATTCAATCAAGATGCTCATAAGAATAGGTTAGAGTGGAGAGATAAGGACGTATGCAGTGCGTCTTCTCGGAAGTTAATATTAGCCGGCGGGGGTTGAAACGATTTTCCGCATGGGGCTTTTTTCTCTCTCCCTTCCGCCCTTATTCTTGCCTACAACACACACATTTCTTCACACACGTCGTCTTTATTTACCTTCCGCTCACGTGTACCTAGGTACACGTATGTAAACCGTTTTTTTTTTTTTTTAGTTTTGCCCATAAAGGAAATATGTTTCAACACTACGTGCGGTGAAAAAGTTTTGTTATTTTTCTCTATTCAAATTTGCAGGAAAAAAAATTTATATATTATTTGAATTCATTTCATTTGACGGGCGAATGGCGTTTTTGTTTTTGTTATTACCTGAAGTTCAATTGTTTGTGGAAACAAATGGAAAAATGTGGGAATTTTTTTTTTTTTTGCAAAAAAAAACTCCACTCGTCGAGTAATTCATTTTATTTCTATTTTATTAAATATTTTACTGGGGAAATTGAATACTGAGACTGGGAGAATGTTTTTCGTATGAAATGCCATTGTTCAATTAGTTGTAAAGGTTTTGAAAAAAATCTCCAGAACTCTATAAACTCTATGGTTTAATTAAATTTCCGATTTTAATTAAATTTAGGAAACAAATGGGGGGAGATGCACTCGTCACTCTTGAAATTTGAGTAATATCGAAAGAGAAATATAATTGATATAAATACGAATTGCTCGGGATTTTCACAAAACATTTTCATTTGAATTCACTCTATCCGATGGAAGAATGAATGGCTGCTCTCTTCGTAATTAATTTACATTCAATTGTTAACCAAAACAAACGAAAAAAAAAAAAAGTGGGGGGGAAAAATTTTTATGCAAACTTTGATCCACCGAATAATTGATTTGATGTCTCTATTTTATTCCCACGTTGTCAAATATTTTACGGGTAAATTAAATACCATTGACAAGGGAAAATGTATTGTGGATGAAATTCCATTGTTCAATTAGTCTCAAAGGTTTTTGGAAAATACTCGAAATTATATAAATACCATAAGATTGAAAAAAATCCGGATAATTCAATTTACAAACCGATTTTAATTAAATATCCAAAATTAATTAAATTCTTTAAATATTCAGATGAGAGGGGTGGCCCAGCCTATCCCCGTTTTTCATGTCAATAAAATATCCACATTGGGGAAAATATTTTCCCCGCATTTGCAGTAATTTCAAAATTTCCGAAACCATGAAAATTAATTAAAAAATGAATTAAATCAATTTTTCAATTCACTAAAATCGTAAAAAAAAGTAAATATATTTATTCTCAAGCCCCCAAATATTGCCCGTATAAATAACCTACTACCCCCTCGGGAAAATATTTTTTACACCCCCGAAATGTTAAAAACAAAAATCCCCAATACATGCAAATCAGTTGAGAAACTAATTTTCATTAGATTTCCCGGGTGACTAAAAATCATAAAATAGCCAAAAATATTGGCTGAATAATTCTTGAAAATTCGAGCCTCCCGGGAGATGAAAAATAGCCGTTGAAAATTTATCCCACGAAGAATATACCATTGGCCGCATTGTGAATCGACAAATGCCCTCTCGATCCCGAACCACTGAAAAGTCGAAAGATACCTTTTCTAGATTTCTTTTCGTTCGCCACTCGTTTCCTCCCCCCCTTCTCCCTCTCCCCCACCCCGTTATATATGTGGTGATTTCACCAAAGTTACTGGGCACAGTGGAACAATGGCTTCCGTCGTAGTTTCGTATCCAAGTTCTGTTCAGTGCCATTCTTGCGGGAGAGGAAGGGGGGATAAGCTAAAAGTTTGGCAATATTTCAATGTGGCTGTGCCACTGGCACAGGAAGAGGAGTCGATCGTTCCCATCCACCGGATAAAAAGGCAACCAAACAAGTCAATAAAAAAATAATAATAATAACAATAATAAATTGAAACTAAAGCGAGGGAGGAGGGGTAGAAAAAAAAATTGCAGAAGTAAAGTAGAAGAAAAATGTTTATCGACCAGGTGAAAATTGAAATTTGCCCAGTCTCTCTCCGACGACTACGCGAGAAAATAATTAAAATTAATAATGAAAATAGTCGGTGGGAGAGAGGAATAATTTTCATCTCGCAATTATCCCTTAATTGCGGTGTAGATCTGGGAACAGATGACTTTAGAATTGTGTTACATTGGACAAAGTTTTAAAACGCATTTAAACGGCCATTCAATGGTTATAGAATGGCAAATGGAAAGATGAAAGGACAAACTTTCCGAGAAATAACTGTCGGAAAAAAAAAAAACTCTTTATTTTTTTTCGCTACTCCAATGGCTTTTTATCTCTCACCCCTTAATGACAGCGGCAAAAAAAAATAGTCATGAGAATAATCATAAAAAGGGTGGGGGGAGTGTGAAAAAGTCAATGTTTCAATACTATTGAATTATGAGTCGAAGTGAAAAGTGAGAAGTCGAGTAAGTGACTTAAAAAGCAATAATTCCCGAGGGGCCGATATAGTGTGTGACAATTCGACTGTTCTCCAAGCGCCTGTGCAACTTTTCCAATCATCAGACTGGGTTGTTTTTTTTTTTTTGTTTTTTCTGTTAACTTTTTTTTTGTTTTTTATTTGAGGGCATGTTTGAGGGTTTTGTCAGTGGAACGATAGGCCGAAAGAGACCAAAATAACAGGAGGAATACATGGGTAGGGGGGTAGAGGAAAAAATATATGAAAGAATGGGAGAGAAAAAAAATGTGCCAAGGGAGGGCGGGGGTAAAACGATTGAGCGTGGAATCGGAAAATTTATTGGCACGCTCGTTTGGCACCGGGGGTGGGATAGTGTGCGATTAAAACGCGCGTGTATATCGCTGAGAGGCTGGATGCGTTGGACGTTCATCGATGGCTCGTATATCACATTGGGATACTCATCGGACCAATCGAGGGGGAGAGGGATGGTATGAAATAAATAATTGCCCCGCAGCGGTACTCTGTGAAAATATCAGTACTCTTTGATTCTTGATATTTCTTTGTTGGAGAGAATTTAACGGGGAAAAAAAATAAATAAAAAAGTAACGACAAATTTATAGAGGACACGGCGAGTGTACTGACGTTGCAGAAATAAAATATTGCAGCTATCGGAACTTCAAATCAAGGGCGCAAAATATATTTTTTTTTTCTGTATCCAATTCAAAGTAACAAAAGCTCATTTGAACAAAAAGACTTTGCCACTTGGGATAAATTACTGAGAACTTTAGGGTTTGTAATCGAATACCAGAAGCTCCGAACTCGAGGCAAACTCCCCGGCTGAACTACGAAAAAAAAAAAAAAATCGAAACTAGGAGAAAAAATCTAATTCGGCCAGTCAAATATTCTCCTCCCAAGAATTCAAAGTCACCCTTCCTACCCAAATTTCGACGATTTAATTCTCCAAAAAATTACCCTTGACGATCTCCAATTTTCCCCTCAATGTAAATCGCAAATTTCACAGCCGATGCTCTCGAAAAAAAAAAAAATCTCAATAATTTTCCCACTCAACTGGCGCCAGGACGAGTTCAGCACTCGTCAAACACTGGAAGTCGTCCACTGGAAAAAAAATTACAAAACTCCTCTAGCCCTCGACAAAAATAAAAAAAAAAAAAAAAACCCCTCAATAGCCCCTCGCTCAGCAAATAAAAAAACTCCCCTAAAAATTGGCGTTAAAAAAACGAAATTGTTCAACGAAATTAATAAACGCGCATAAATAATCGTTTAAAGTGCCTTATGCACAGCCGTGGAGTGCCGTGGCATTGCACTCAAAGTTCAGTAGCATTCCCATTCCTTCCATCATACATGATACATGAAGGTACATGTATATACTGTTCACGCACAGGAGGGAAACATGTACAGCACAGCTGCCAGCACGGCAGTATGACACTCAGCCAACCACCGTCCCGTGAAATCATGCGCCTCGTGAACTCCCACCCTCTCGTCCCCTCGACTCCAGACCCCCCCCCCCCCCCCCCCCCCCGACCTCTCCACGCTTACCACCCCATTTAGCCTGTGCCCTTCCTCGTTCTTTCCCGCCCTCCTCCACCCCCTCATCTCTCGGTCTTTTTCTCCTCTCCTCCCATTGACATTCTCCTCTGTACCAATATCATCACAAAAGAGTATATAAAATATATACACAAATATGTATACATAGACGTGCTGACACACGCGAATTCACGCACATGTCGTGACGAATGCAGGAGAAGTCAATTCCCGTGATAATTTAATGACGAAGTGAGGAGGGGGTTGAAGAAAAAAAAATAATATGGCGAAGAACCCGGCGGACTTGACGTTGGGCTTGACTACTTCTTCTTCCTCTTTGTACGTAATGTTGGTATATTGATCAAGGGGGCAGGGGGTGTGGGAGGGGGACACGTGCACCGCTGTCTCCCTATCTCGCGTGTCACTGTCAGTGAGGGAGAGACTGAGGGAAAAAAGAAGAGGGGGAGGATGAGAGAGAGAGAGAGAGAGAGGTTCGCCGCGCGAATTCCTCAGCGGAGGACGGGATTTTTCAACGGAAAATAGCGAAACGAATCGCTTGGAGAAGAGTCTCGAGAGCAATTCGTGTACGTGAAGGGAATGCGCGCAGTGAGGAATCGTTGGATATTTTTTTTTTT
>JAPYZM010011754.1:0-11192 GCA_030522845.1 Psyttalia concolor | reverse complement strand
GGGGGGGGGGGGGGAAATAAAAGTCAAAATAAAGATGTACATATCTCGGTTCTTGGACTTCAGTGGCTGCTGTTGGTTGCACCTTCGGGCTCGCTCCTCTACTTGTGATTTTTTTCCAAAACATTTTTCGTCTTGCTATTCTTCAACGGCTTCCCTCACTCTCGCCCTCCCACTTCTTCTTCTTCTTCTTCTTCTTCTTCTTCTTTTTTTTCTCAACTCCCTCGAGCATTTCTCCTCGCGAATGCTCCCCCCTCCCGGCCCCATCCGCGGGTTTTTTTTTTCTTGTGGGCACTAGCTGAGGTGAGTACGAGAAGCGTGTCTTCATAAATTTCAACTCCGTGGTTCGTAAAAGCGCCCCGAAAATAACCAAAGCCGGGTACTGAGACTCCTCGCACTCCGCTAGTTTCCACGAGTTTTCTCTGTCGGTGCTTGTTTTACGGTCGCACGGTGGTTAAGCTGTTGCTTAGTATGAGATACATCGGAGGATTTTATGTATCAATGAATTTTACGACAGAAGTATACAGGTTAAATGACCAAACTTTTAAAATTCATTGCGACCACTTGAGTTGTTGGGCTCAACCACATTCATGGTTAGTTCTTCTGTCCAAAGAATTTCAACAAATAATTTTATTCCTCTGTGAACAATAATATCAGTTATGGCTAGTGAAGTTATCCCCCTCGTTGTCGACAAAAAGTTGCCGATGGCAAACAAGACTGGGATAAATAATGAAAAAAGATTGGGTTCAAATTTTACAAATGAAAAATTAGGCTATTTGTTTATTAAAAATTCTGGGCTTTAATATTCGGCGCTGTCTTCAATAAAATTCATGTGTTCTTTGTCTCGACATTGAACTCCATGCAATAACTAATTTTATTCTTTCAAGAACAATAATCCCAGTTATGGCCAGTAAAGCTTTGTATTACCAGCGACAATGTTGGCTCTTAACAGCAAATAAGATTTTGCTCACTGTATGATTTATGAAAATATCCTGTCTGATAATTTAACGAGTTGAATAGCAACGACAAAGAGAAACTTAAAAATTCGGTAGTATGGGGCGGGGAGTAAGGGAGTCTGATCATGAAGTGGAGTTACCACTGACGCTACACGTCATACACACTTGGCGGATGCCATAATTCATTGCGCGAATAAAACAATAAAATCCGTATCGACGGGGGGAGGGGGAAAAAATTTTTTTTCCATGGAAATCGGAAAATAATAACAAAGAGAATTTTCGCGACGGATATAATAAAACGGCTCACAATTGTGTACAGAGATAGGCCTGACATAAGTAATATATCTTTAATCACATGATGGATCGCTGGCAGGCGTCTTTTACGCTCACATTCTCTGCCCTCGTAAACTGCATTATCGCAATCGTAACCAGCATGTCGTCATTTACAAATACACGTTTATGAATGTACAAGAGATGGTTACGCCCTTATGGTGGTCCATGGTATGGCCAGTAGGGCCACCCGAGGGCCATCTGGTTGTTGTGTATTATGTTGGTGGTAGGCCTTGCAAAACCCATCATCACACACACACTCAACATACGAGTCCATATCGTGCCTCATGGGTTTCGTATGATATGCTGTTATGTTTCAATGCCAATGGACACTGTCGGAAGATGACCACTATGTGGCGGAATGAGGTGTAGGAAATGGTGCACTCACGCCACATTGTCCTGCAGGTGCATGCGATGGAGTTAATTATATTATGTTATTTTGGCGATTGGCGGGGTGGAGAGAAATTGATCGATCATGTGTTGTGGAAAAAGTTGGAGGGAAAAATTCAGGAAAAACTTGGCGTTTATACAATAGGGTATTTTAATCGCAGGGGGAATATTACTCCACTCCTTCAGAAAAAATTGTCGACTTCTCGGTGAAATTTGATGAAAAATTTTCTAGACGAATTTTATTTGGTCAACCGCAGTGAATTTTATTGTTTGGTTGGGTCATTTTAATTGAAACAATTGATTTATTCGCAGGAGGAGTCATAGAAATCCGGAGGTTTTGACTAGTTCGGGGGGATATAAAAATATACAATCTTCAAATTTTCTATGCCACAGCTGGGGAGTACATATAAAAATATCATATACAGATAGGAAGTATTTTTAGCCAGTGAAACTCAATACAAATCCTCTCAAAATCTCTACATTTCCTCCCCCTTAATATGACTTTATCGAAACACCGGGGAAAACAAAATTTTATAAAATGTTTTGCTCCATCTCGGTTCCTCTGAATAAAAATCTAAATTTCATTTTTCATTTCTGAGACACGCAATATATCAGTGCAAATATCTCGACCGTCTGGAGGTTGTTTGCCAGCCGCTGAGATATTGCGATTTCGCCCTAAAACTGTGTTCCCCTACTATCAACGGGCTATATATCCCCCTCGACCTCGGAGAATCAATAAAGCCCCCCCCCCCCTTTACCCATGTAAATTTGACATTTTTGCGTTATACCAATCTCCCGGAACTCTACAATTACTTCCACCCTCCCTCCACACTTCACAAATAGTCATTAATAGTCACTTTTATTTTTACCAATCTTACAATACCTTCCGGAGATATCACCGGGGATTCTCATTATTCAATATTACCAATTGTTTATTTAAAAAAATCGTAAATATTTATTTTCAAACGTGTCTCAAAATTTTCACTTCAATGTTTCTTTTTCATTTCGAGTCTAATTTAATAATTAACAGTGCAATTATCTGTACAATGAGAATTTATGAAAAAGTAACTTCAAGTAAGAGCAAATAATGTACTAAATTCAATTAGTTAATTAAAATCTCGGAATGTTGGGTAAAAATGTTGATTTTGGGGCGGTTTTTAGCTCAAAATTAGTTCATTGTCATTAAAATTGCGGGAGATTAATGAAAAAAAAAAATTACATATCAATGTAAATATACAAATTACTGTTGAGATTTATCAATTTCGTGTCGGGTCTCTTCTTAAGCATAATCCACGTTTACAGTATCACGCGATCTACCGTTAATCCGTACGCAAAATGTACACAACTATACACAACTGGTCGGTACTGTGAGGAGTAGTTGCGCCATAGGTAAATCGATGTACTATGTTTAGAGTAACCCATCACTCCTGTATAACCTATCCGTGCACAAAAGTAAACATGAAGAAATGAATTTGACATTAGGGGTGGAATAGTGAGGAGGTGAGGCTGGAGGTCGTTAGTGAGCATTGATCCAAATGGTCAGGATCCATTGGTGTTTCTGGGAGCTCCATGGGCATTCCATAATACCAACTGCGCTGCGGAGGGAGGGGGGGGGGGGACTGTAAACCTATACATATTCCACGCATTATGTGGGCATGAGAAGGGGGGGGGGGGGGGGGCTGTGATTGCGTCTTATCGCCGATAGGACGAGCGGTTTACATGCGTTTCACGATAATTCATAATGGGTTAGCATATATGGGGGGCTCACCTGCCACCGAGAGTTGTGACGAATGGCTAATTATTATATATCGGCCAATATTACAAGACTTTTAACGATTTTTTTTTATCTCTCTCTCTCTCACTTTCTCTTTCTCTCATTCTGTGGGCTTGGCGCGATGGGAAATAATTTGTGATTTTAGGGGAAAATTAACTCGTGAAATAGGGAAATTAATTGAACAATTAATAAATCAGGTAATGGGGATTTTTATAATGATGCAATTTTTAATGTGCAGTTTAATTATCAATTTTTTTTAAATCACTTGAACAATAAAAATGTAAAGTCGGAGAATGGGGGGATTTGTTGTTAAAATAATCAATAAAAATTGAAGTGTTACGTTTGGAGAAGTGAGTTTGAAAGAATGACTGAAAGTTTCTGGAAAAAAATTATGTTTGAATTTACAGAACATTTACCGATTTATTCTCATCAATTGCTATTGTAGAGATGGACTGATAACGAGTGACGCCCGCAAATTACCTGAATTGTTTCGTAATTATTACTGAATATTTCTCTTTGTGGTGGGTCTTACCGAGCAATTCTCCCTTAATTACTTCGCTTAATTCTGGAAAGTGCACGGTATAATTCTCTATCAATATATTCCTGAGTCTCAATTATCGCAACACAACTCGAAAATAATTATCGAAGATGATTTAATTTAACTTGGACATAAATTACAAATGAAGTCAGTGGATTTTTTTTTTTTTTACTTAACCACTTGTGACAATGTACACCCACAACATTGAACAATACTCACCCAGTATTTCCAATTATTCCGTAATTGTAGTGCAACCTTTATGACGTTATACAAGAACGTATATACGTAACATTGAATATGCGTGTGTTTTGGAATGTCGAGAGCCGGTGGAGGTGCACTGCGAGATGTGGTAAGAGAGGAATGGAGCACCAGGGGGAGGCCGCACTGAGGGGGGGGGGGGGGGGGGGGGGGGGGGGGGGGGGGGGGGGGGGGGGGGGGAGGGGGGGGGGGGGGGGGGGGGGGGGGGGGGTGGGGGGGGGAGGGATGGAGTTATACTCAAGAGCATGTTGGCGGCCACAACGCGAAGCGCCGACATAAATTACCTTTCCATTATCAGACTCGCGGCACCGGTAAACCCGTGGGCATTGCCCAGAGAGGGATACCAGCGAGTACATATATGAGTATGTAGGTGTACTCAGCAGCGGTGAGGTCGAGGGGTAGGAGGGGGAGTCAGGTGTATTGGTAGATACATCCATTGGCCTGGTGTATTTCGTCGATGCTCTTCGACGTATCAACCCTGACGTCGTTTCCACGCCGGACGTATCGAAACTTGGAGAGTTAATCGAACGTCCGATCTGATTCCAAGTACTGTTGGGGGATATATAAACGTGTACAAGGAGGAATGAGAAAGAGAGAGAGAGAGAGAAAGAGAGATATATATAAAACGTACCTATGAGAACGAACAGAGTTCTCTTGACCTCAAAAGAAAATCGATTTGATACAGAACGTTAATTCCTGGAGAAATTCCCGTGGCAAAAAATGGCGTATTCTTTTTTTTTTATATTTTATGGGGGGTTTTTTTTGACTGTGTGGATTGTTGTTCGCAGAAATTGTCGAGTTTGAGAGCATCTGCAATTTTTTTTTTTTTTGCTGTCCGGGGGTTTTTTGGGAAAATTATGGGGA
This sequence comes from Psyttalia concolor, assembly GCA_030522845.1. Classification (NCBI taxonomy): domain Eukaryota; kingdom Metazoa; phylum Arthropoda; class Insecta; order Hymenoptera; family Braconidae; genus Psyttalia; species Psyttalia concolor. Next base: position 6,085 of record JAPYZM010011754.1, on the reverse strand, counting down.
AATTGGAAATTGGTCAATATTTAATATTAACTTGAATCGTTTTACCAATTCAACGATGAAATTGTCTTCAGTATAACTATTTTCAAGTCGTGAGCAAACTCATTGGCTCTTGAAAGGTATTACTCACATGGAGGGAAATATTCAATAAATTTTTCTAAACAATTCACGTAATCCGTCAATTTTTTATACGAATTGAGGAGAATAAATCGGTAGCACTCGGTAAATGTCTCCAGTTGGTCAAGGAAAAATTTTTTTTCATTGACTTCATCAGAAAATTGTGGATAAAATTAATGTGATTAATTTAAACAGTCTCATCCATACAACTCGGCTTTTATCACCTCTTCACCATGAGTTTTCCCACGTATGATAAGTTGTGCGGGTAGAACAGTTGACTCCGCACAGCGGGTGGTTAAATCAGAAGTTGCATAATTAATTCAGTCGAGCTAGGGTAATCCGATCGAGTCCAACTCTCTACGGTTTTAATTCTCATATTCCCCCTCCCGACCGGCTACAATACCACTGATAACAATAGGGCCAACGTCAAATATTGAATTTTCCCCTATTGCCATTGCCGATAAAATTCGTAAACATATTTTTTTTATCAGACTATCCGGCCGAATGATTATGTCCATAGCTGCATTGCAGTGCAACTTCAGTTTAAAAAAAAAAAAAGAGAGGATAGTGTGACTAACGCTTAATTGGCGTGGTTAAATTTGCATTTTGAACCCAGTGAGGTATATAACCCGTTCCCAATGTATATTATAAAAAAAAAAAAAGAGAGAAAATTCACATTCACATGGACACACACATTTTCCGCTGGAGCGTCGATAAAAATTCAAAACAGCTCATTGTATTTAAATTCCGGTATGTACCGGCTGAGCGGTTGAACACTTGTAGGAACGCGCTCTAGGCACACGGAGAAGACCTCCTTAATAAATAAATAACCACAAAAAAAAAATAGGGGAAACAAGGCCCTCTCACCCTGGCGTTATTATATTTAATTTTGGGGTCGTAGCAATTGAAATCTTAAAAACAATTGCAGTGACTTTTTTTTCTTCTGCATTTGTATTTATTTTTCAATGAAAATTCTCCCCAACTTTTATGCCAATTCAATATCAATTCGCGACGCGTCTCTCCCCCTCCCACTTCAGGCTTGACCTTGACAAACTTTCGTATTATCTGGTGGGGGGGTTTTATTTTTTTCCTCGTCTGTTTCCCACCCCCTCTTTCGCGTTTTCCCTCTGGGGAGAAATCGATTGGTTTGTGCGACATTCCGAGACGGTATTCACCCTATACCGCTGCCTGTGTACAGCAGCCTATAACCTCTTACGCATCTGATTCACTCTCGATATGTTCTTTTGTGTTTGCCTCTTTGCTCATAACCTACAAATAGTGAGAGAGGGAGGAGGAGAGAGGAGAAAAATTTAGTGTAACGAGAAAAAGAGGTTGGATTAAAAATTGATCGTAGTAGCGGGCGTGATTCACGTTCTCAGAGTCAGTTTGTGTGTTGTACGCTGCTTCACCTGTACATAATAAAATATCTTCCCCCTTCTCACCCATCTCACCCCCATCTCATGCCCCCCTTTACCCACTGCCGTTAGTCTCTCTCGTCTGCCTTTTCTTTTCACTTTATATACGCAACAACATGAAGTCTTTATTAATGGCCCTGTAAATTTACTCGGGTGAGATACACGGTATATATATTGTTTCCGCATTGGAGTTACACTGAAAAGGTAAAAACAATGAGTGATAATAATAATACGAGATGTCCGAAAATATTTCAAAAGACGAGTGGATGAAAGGGCAAATGATGAATTTGTATTAAATTACGAGTATAACCGCTGATGGATATTCTGCAGTGGTGGATCTCGAGTCTGCGCAACTAATGCTCAGATGATTTTTTATTTTTTCTTTTCTTCTTTTTTTTTTTTTTCATCTCCAAGTAGAAATGGAAACAAAAGCCCAGTGAATAAACTGAAAACCAAGGGGGTTGGGAGGGGCGTATGAAACGTGAAAAGAAAGGATTTCCAAAAAGTCGGAGGGGGCGGGGGGGAGAAAAAAAAAATATATGAGTAGTCTTTCCAAAAAATGTTGCTAACTCGGATAGACTCGAGAGAGCGAGAGGGAGAGCCATTTCTCGCCTCTCTCTCTCTTCGTATATTTTTTTTTTTCTGAACTAGGGCCCCACAATTCCCGCAGTGGCACAAAACGAGAAAGAGGATGGAGACGAAACTTGCAAGTGAGAGAGAGGAGGCCGGAAGAGGGTTTAGGTACGGTCGGCGCGCTTACACCAAAAGCTCCAACTTTGTATTGGTGTATGTGTGTGTTGGTGAGTTCGACCCCGCTTAGATAGTAACACGCCGGTAGTGGGAGTGAGAGTGCAAGAGAGAGAAAGGTGATGGGGGGGGGGGGGGGGGGGGGGGGGGGGGGGGGGGGGGGGGGGGGGGGGGGGGGGGGGGGGGGGGTGCAGTGGGAGGAAGTGAGAGAGAATAGTTGGGAAGGTTAGGTACACCGGCAGCACCACCAGCTATTGATTTTTCCCGCCAGACTCTCGGCCTCTTCGTTCAACCCACCACTCTCGGCTTTTCTCTTCCTCTTTTTCATACCCAAGCCGTCTTTCTCACTTCGACCCACTCGACAACCCCCAACTCGCCCCCCCCCCCCATCCCCCCTTCTTCCCCTCACCCCCTTCCCATCCACCCGTGCCTCATTCCATTTTTTTTTGTTTTCCAAAACCCGGAAATAACCATCTCACTTCGATTCATATGCAGAGATTAAAGTATTAGGCGGGGGTGGAGGGGGGGCGGGGGGCTAATATCCAAGTAAACATACCTAAATAATTAGCTTGTTTTCAAAATTAACCGTTCACGTTTAAATATTCAACTGCTAAATTATTACCGGCAGTTAATGGGATGAATATCGTGGTTATTGAGGTAATGAGGATATGAGTACTCATGTAGACGGTATTTACTCGTCTCGGTAAAGGGAAATCTGAGGGATTGCTCTTTCTGATGATTAACAATTTGTTGTGTTTCTACTTCCTGGAGTGATGAAAAATCGAAGGCTTTGGAGTAAAGACCTCGATCGGGGGTAAATGAAATACTTACTCTGTGGGGCCATTACTTGTGTCAATGGAATTGAATTGCATCGTGTATTATGTATTTTATTCGGGTGTTATAATAACTATTGATTGAATAGCCTCGATTGTGATATTAATTTGAGGTTGAGTGCACTTGCTTCAATGAGTAGTTTATGGGATTGAGGAGCCTCTTTGAGCGCCAGTTGGACTTATGTGTGTGCGGCGAGGGGTTGCAAGCGTCGGGCTCGTTGAATTATCATTATCAAAATATTGACTATTGTTTTACTAGCCCAGCCTTAAACTGATTCAAGTCAATTTTGACTGGTCATTCAGTTTAGAGTTAATATCTGATAATTGAAGGCAGATAGCTCACTTTGCGTAATGATCTTTTTTGTAGCTTTCAATTGACTCTACCGAAATGGTGGTAACAAAAATTTTCGTAGGTCTCTTAGTTTTCGAGGTATCTCTCTCCTAAACTCGAGTCGAATTCCCCCGTTCAACGGCATCGCACTCCCCCCACTCTTCGCCATTTTGTGGTGGTGTGCGTGCGCAGCCGATGCTTTCTTATGGCATACTGATACAGTCGAGGGCCCCCCCACTCCTCTCTCACCGATACAGGGTTAAATCGGACTACCGCTTCGCCAGTGATTTCTCGAGGTGTTCATCATTTGTTTCGCAATACTCGCGAGTTTACTGAATAACAGAGAATCTCTTGGGAGGGAGGGAGGGGGTGAGAGAGGGCTCAGAGCCATCCATTAAAAATGTGCGTGTCACGCAAATCTACCATCCACATAGATCCATGTTCACATAGATCTCAAAATGCTTGCATGAGTTGAGTTGACACATGAGTCTCAGCTGTATCATCTTGAAGTTATATACGCTGGGATTTAATCCTCAGACACTTTAATCACACTCACTTTTCTCATAATTTGAATATTTTATTTACCCACCACTTGGGACTCTACACTGTTAATAATGTTATAGCACTTCATTCAGTCATTATGAAGGATGTGCTTGAGATTGTGGCGCACTAGTCATATGTAGAGTTTATTCAAATATTTTTTTTCATTATTTTCAAAAGGAGAATTCAAAAGTTGGCCGTGATTTTTTTGCTCGCATTCTTATGGTTCCTCTTTCTCTCCCTCTTTCGCGAGTTTCTCGGCTTTTTTTTTTGGAAATATCCTTTTTTTTTCGTCGAGTGTTTCACTCGCAGCATGGGAACCCTCTGTTTCAACATTCGCCTTGTATTTAGCCTCCTCCTGCTTTTCTTTCTCCATTTTCTTTTGCTCTTCTCCTTGTGCCTCTTCCCTCTCTATCCAACTTTCATATACACGTTCATCTTTGTCTCTCGCCAGCTGTCGTACTGTTTGTCTTTCCTTTCATAGCCCTCTCGTGTGTTTACGCTGGGAACTCAATAATACCCCCGCGTTGCAACTCGACTTCTCTTATATGTATTTTTTTTTCTCCTATCTCCTCTCTTTTTCACTTCTTCTACACCATTTATGCGTGTCACGTTGGGGGATTTTCTTTTTTCAATGCCTCCGACAAAGAATTTTTATGTTTCTAATCACGTGTGCGTTTCACGATGTTTCGCGTTTTGTCACTTCTCTCGGTGGCAAATATTTGCCAGATAATGGAAGCAATAACAATTGCAGAACAAAATTACATATCTAACTTGAGCCGTGTATTATCCAAAAACCATTACATAATATTTTGCATTTATCAGATAGAGTTAGAAAATTATCTGGAGAGGATTGCCAAGTGGCCAGTCGGAGGGAAAAATTACTGTCGACTGGAGGCAGTGGAAATTTCTCTCCGTCAGTTTAGTTGAAAAATTTAAAGTTGTTGCTGTTGAGCTACGTTAACCTATGCTCGCTCTATCGGATCATAACGGCCAATGTCCCATGACAGAGTCGATATTGCCAGTGGGGAGAATGGCTCAGAGTGAGGGAGTATCGATACGACCGAACCCCTATCCTCCACCACCTCCTCCATATATTTTTTTTTTCTCCCCATCCGATCGTTGTTTTTTGAGGTGTGTGGGTCAATGATCCTATGAAAAGATTTTTATTGCAATTTGCGGCAGTCACACATTCCACATCAAACAAAGGAAATTGATTTTTCCAACTGCCGGGGGGGAGGGGAGGGGAAGACTGATGAATTTATTTTTGAGCAATTCGCGAGAATAATTTGAATTCAATGAGACTAGTGAATTTTGATTTCAATTTCTTTTCAACGAATCTTTTGGTTAAAGTAGTTTACCTGGTAGGGGTAGGGGGGGGGGGGGCGTACGAGAAGTATATCCCCGTATATCAGAGGGGCAAGGGGGAGTGGAAAATTCGAGTTATAATTTTTCTGCCGTCCGACGAAACCCCCCGTTCGTGTCGACTCCACACGTTTTACCTCCATCCACATCTCCCATCATGTTCCACTGTAAAACTCAGTGAACAAGACTTCTTATTTTTTCCGCTTAACCCTCCCCGTCCTCCCTCCACTAGAACACGGAAGATCCTCCTCGGATCGGAGCAATTTTTCTGAACGGCCAGACAATTTACTGCCGGCAATGGAGTTTATTTCTTTTCAGTTTTCCTTTTTATTTCTCATTCTATTCCTTTCTCGTTCACAGTTTGATCGTTTTTCGGGTGAGGCGGTGGGGGGGCGGGGGATTTAGTCGCGGGGGTGAGGAGGGGGGGGGCAGGGGTAGTGATAAAGAGGAGGGAGAAGTATGCAGTGACCACATTCGGAATTGAAAATGAGAATATCCCAGACAATGGAAGCGAGAAGAGCCATATCCCTTATGCCAGCATTTCCCTCCCTCTCCCTCACTCACACTCTCTCTCTCTCTCTCTCTCTCTCTCTCACCCTCACCGGCCGTCTGCTCTCTGTTGATACTGCCATATTCCAATTAACAGTTCGATTAAATGAAACCGATAATTGCCTGAAAATGGAATTAACGTTTGGGTGATATTGAAAGTTTCTTCTGTTTTCTAGAAAAAAAAAAAAAAA
>JAPYZM010011618.1:0-10595 GCA_030522845.1 Psyttalia concolor | reverse complement strand
AAGATAACGATCTGACTGGCGCCGGTGCGAGAGAGATAGCCTCGGACCTCTCTCTCGCACTGGCGCCAGTGGGGGAGGAGTGGGGGAAAAAACTGTCTCTCCAGTTCGGGTGTTAACTACTCAGTTCGCAACTTCTGGGCTATAAGTTCCGATTTTGAGCTTCAGTGTACGGGGGTAGTCCTTCTGAACACTTCCCCCTCCGTCAGAGGGCCGCAGAAAAGGGGGGGGGGTAGCAGCCAATCAAAGCTTTTAATTGATCAGCTGGTCAATTAAAAAACCGGGAGGACGCTTTTCCAAATATGGTTCACCTGATATCCTCTGTCCTTGTTGAGGTTGTTAGGTTTTTTAAGGATCTCCAAACCCTCTCGATACTTCCTTTCGAAATATCCTTGAGATTTGGCCAATATTTTGGCCTGGTCGTCGTGGATAGAATGACCAGTATACATCGAATGTTCAGCCAGGGCAGACTGTTCTAGGTGACCCTATTTGGAGTACCGCTGGTGTTCCTTGATCCGTATACTGATCTTCCTCCCGGTTTCTCCAATGTACACTTTTCGGCATGAGCAAGGAATTTTGTACACTCCTGGGGTGCTTAAGAGTGGTCTTGAATTCTTCACACTCGGTAATATCTGTCCAATTTTCTTTGGTGGCTGGAAAATCGTTCGGATGTTACGTTTACCGAGAACATTACTGATGCGTTCTGTTGTACCTCTCAGGTGAAGCGGGAGAGCCACTGTGGGTCTTTCTTGGTTTTCCTCAGGATCAGTTTCCTCTTGGGGAGATGAGAGTTCACTCTGCAGTTTTCTCTTGACCTGTCGAATTTGGCGGATATTATATCTATTCTTGGTCAGAGCTGCCTCTAGATGTTCAACTTCGCTGTCAACGGTGGAGGGCTTTGAGATTGTGAAGGCGCTGTACATAAGGGAGCTTATGACAGAGTTTTTCTGGGAGGGGTGGTGATGGGAGGAAGCATCGAGATATCTGTCTGTGTGGCTTGGCTTACGGTACACGCGGTGACCCAAAGAACCATCCGCACTGCGTTGAACCAAGACATCTAGGAATGGAAGACTGCTGTTTTGTTCAATTTCCATTGTGAACTTAATGCTCGTGTATTGAACATTCAGAAACTCCAGAAATTGGTCCAGACTAGTCTTTCCATGAGGCCACATAACAAAGGTGTTATTGACATACCTAAACTATGCACTAGGTTTTTGAGGTGCTGACTTTAATACGTAATTCTCAATGTGTTCCATGAATATATTTACAATAATAGGAGAGATGTGAGAACCCATCGCTGCTCCTGATTTTTGCTCATAGAACTCTCCATTAACTTCGAAGTATGTAGACGTCAAACAGTGCTCAATTGGTGGAAGAAAATGGGCGGCGGGGGGGGGGGGGCGGATATTTTTGGATTTTTTAAATAGTTGTAGGGTTTCTGGGATTGGGAGATTAGTGAAGAGTGATTCTACATCAAAACTCACCAGTATGTCATCGGGGGAAGTCCTGAGACTTCTTAATTTATTGATGAAATCGAGTGAGTTCTGAATGCATGAACCATTGAGATCAGTCAACTTTTGGAGTAGTTTCGTGAGAAACTTGGCCAGTTGGTACGTTGGCGTTCCGATGTTGCTAACTATGGTGTTGCTAACTATACTATAACTAACTATAACGAGAGGAACAGAATCTTTATGGATCTTCGGGAGTCCATAAAGCCTGGGGGCAAGGGATTCTTTGGGAGTAAAGAATTCTTTCAAGTCAGCTGAGAAATCGGCTTTCTTCAGGAGATCAGCTGTTTTTCGCTCAATTGTGTGAGTTGGATCCTTCCCAAGTTTCGTCTAAACTCTGGAGTCATCCAAAATCGCATGGAACTTTCCGGAATAGTCATCTTTATCCATAACTACCCTGGCATTGGCTTTGTCTGCCGGAAGAATAATCAAATTAGTATTCTCCTTTAGACTCCGCAATGCAAGACCTTCCTCTCTACTGATATTGTTGCTAGGGGGAGTTGCCTTGTGGAGGATATTTGACAACTGTCTCCGGATTTCATTACCTGTCTCCTGAGGAAGATGGTAAATCGCCGTTTCAGTCCGACTGATGATTTCTTCAATGGGGATGTTTTTGGGGGCAATAGCCGAATCGTGCCCTTTTTCCAACACGGACACTTGTGCTTCACTGAGCTCAAATTTACTTAGATTCCTCACGGTGTTAGTCAGGCATGAGACTTCTTTTTCCTGGGGAATCCATTTTTTGAACTTACCTTTCTGGCTCTCAGTTCTGATCTCGGCTATTCAGACTGCTTGTTCATGTGTAACACGATCAAGTGTCTTCCACAGCTGAGTCTCCAACGAATGAGCCAAAAGTAGGTGAAGATCAAGAAGTTCTTTGGAGAGGGGGGCCAGGTTCTTCTTGGCCGCAGTTATTCTTTTCTTGAGCAATTTCAACGAAGCTTGGCGGAGGATAGAATTGGTCTACCTCGATGGTACAGGATTCCTCAAACGGAGGTATCTTGGTACCACTTGATGGTCACGGCACCTTTTGAGGAAAGTCAGGGAGCACAGTTGAACGTGCAAGGACTTCGTAATTTTGGTGAATGAATTCACCGACACAAGAATAACCTCTCCGCGGAGGCATTTAATTTCGCAAACATTGCAGTTTGCATCTTCAGGGCTATAAGCTCCGATTCTGAGCTTCAGTGTACGGGGGTAGTCCTTATATACTCTTCCCCCTCCCCCGGATGGCAGGAAAAAGGGGGGGAGGCAGCAGACAATCGAAGCTTTTAATTGATCAGCTGGTCAATTAAAAAAGGGTATGCCATCAAGACCAGGAGCCTTGGCTTTCGCAACTCTGCCGCATGCCTCCAATAGTTCATCCTCCGTGATTTTTGGGACCATCAAGTAATTTTCTTGGTTGTCCACCGACTGATGTTCCGGTTGTTGTGGGAATAGTTTCGTGACAATTGTCCGCAGAAGGTCAGGGCACGTCGGCACTAACATGGGTTGGCTTTTGACCCGTGCCATTACCACTTTGTATGGCCTGCCCCACGGATCACTGTCGACTTGAGCTCTCAACTCATTCCAGAAAGCTGCCTTGCTGTTTTTAATTGCCTTATTGAGTTTGCGGCGCGCTTCCTTATACTTCGTCTCCAGCTCCGCGTGGTTGGGTTTTTTTCCGATGGAGCTTCTACGCTCTTCTTGCAGCGTTGCATTCCTTCCGCAGTTCAGCGATGGAGTCATTCCACCAATGCACTGATGGACGCCGGTTGATTGAACGGTTTCTTGGCATAGTAGCATCACAGGCCTCTGTGAGCCTTTCCATGAGGTCTTCTGCCTTCCTAGTGGCATTGCTACCACTTATCGATCAGTCCTCCAGTGCTACTAGGAGGGGCTACGATCTCGCGGTGCTCGCTTTCCAGCCTACTGCATTCGTCTTCTCCGGTATTGGTCCACGCCTCCGGCCGATGGATACCTTCCAAGCTATTGATTGATGGTCACTCCCTGTGCAGATCTCGATTAGCTCCCAGGAACAGTTTCCCCTTGCGAGGTAGGTGCTCATGACGGTAAAATCCACAATTGAGATCGCATGTCCTCTCATGAAAGTCGGTTTATTGCCGGTGTTCATCAAAACCACATCCAGTGATGACATGGCCTCGAGCACCACTTGACCTTAGGCATTAGTTTCTCGACTTCCCCAATCGACTGCCCAGGCGTTGAAGCCCCAAGCTATAGCTACGGGAAAGTGCTGCTTCGCGTCTTCAGACAGGCGATCCAGGAATTCAGTGGATTCGCCGTTCGAGAGACTAGGTGGGGCGTAATAGCCGTAGAAATGTATTCCACAGACCTTGGCCCTCACAAAGCCCATCTCCGTACTGCAAGCAACGTCCTGGAATGGGAGACCTTTGCAAGACTAGATGACAGCCTTTCTTTCGGCATCCCTCGCCCATCTAGATGTCGGTAAGGTTCCGAAATCACTGCTACGTCGGGCTTTAGCTCTAGCACTGTTTGCATGAACAGAATCATGCAAGGCCTCACAGTGGTTGAGGTTTAGCTACAGTAACTTCATCGTCTCCGATTTTTTTCCATCGCCATGACTGCCCCTTTGTAGAGAGGGCATTTGCTGCTCCTGGCGATATAGTCGATATTTTTTGTGCTGCTTTGTTCGGCACAGACTGCATACCTAGCTGCCTCTTTGCAGTCATGAATTTTATGGCCAACCTCTCCACATTTGGCACAAAGTTTGGACCGATCAATAACACTTTTGCATGTCACGGCAAGATGACCATAGTGCCAGCATTTGAAGCATTTAGTCGGTCTGCTCGTACTGATATGGCAGTTAACCCACCCTATTCGGATTTTGCCTTTCTCTTGGTGTTTCGCCGCCACGTCAGAGCTGACTCTGATAGTCGCTCGCTGCGTTCCTCCGTAGGCTTTCACCAGAGACTTGATAGAGTCCATGGGGATGCTGACACTTAGATCATTCTGTCTGCGAATGGCCTCGCAGATTTCTTCCTTTGTAGTGATCTCATCAAGGTCTTTTATTTCGAGATCCACTTCCGGAGTCTTACTCACCACTTCTGCGTCGTCCTTGAGCACTTCTGCCATGGCAGCTTGTAGACGAGCTGTATTACCTGGATTGCTCTTCTTTAGGACAATAAGAAGTCCTCGTGTCTTCGTCCTGCGAATCTTGTCTGCGCAGTCCCCGGAGTCGCTAACCTCTCGCTTCATTTTTCGGAGGATGTCAGCGTAGTTTATCCCCTCTTTCGCTGTAAGAAGTAGCGCATCTGGACGAGTTTGAGTGCAAGGCACTCTCTTCTGCCTGCTACTTCCCTTCGGAACCTCTTGCCAGGTGCCAGATTTATCCGGTATTTTTTACAGAGAAGCCGCAGAATCATCTATCCGCTTGCTTCTCTGCGGCATGATACGACCAACTTCAGGGAATTCTTCCGGAGTATCTGCTTTCCTGCGGCGTTTCTTGCGAGATGTCTTTTCATCTATAGACAGGGGTGTAGGAGTTGCTTTCTTCTTCCTTTTGCCTTTTGTTAGCTCCGAGTGTGTGGGAGTGACATCCGCTAAGGAAGTTTTCCTGAGGACGCTAGTGTACAATCGAGTGATCGAGGTCGTTGTTTGTGAACCTTTTTCTATGACAGTGGTCGGTTCACTAACCTTTTGGAGAACTACTTGCTCTATCTCCCGAGAACTGGTGCAGTTTCGGAAATTGATCAGCGTCATGTTTGCAAGGCTGGTTAATTCAGCGTGCAGGTTCTTCTTGCTCTTAGTGAAGACGTGCATCTTCTCGATAGCTTTTCCCAGCTTCTCGAGTGATATTGCCGTCTTCTGTCTGGCAGCCAGGAATTCCTCGTATCTGAGCCTAACCCTATGTTCAGAAACCCATGGGAATTGCTCAGTTCCACTTGTAGCATGTGAGGCCAAGTGGTCCATCTTACCAAAAGGTGATGAGTGGCTCCTCCCACAATCCCTGGAGCCAACACCGGCCACCGGGGCATTAACCCGATCGGAACCAGCGGCAGAATTTTCCCTTTTGGGTGTGCCTGCGTGGGTATTCGATTTTTGTTCATCACTATTCATGTTGTTTTAGGCATCTAACGGGAGCCCTCCCGGTTCTCTGTATTTGGGCTGTTGCAGGGAACTCACCCTGCGCACCCGTTTGGAGTTGAGTTTCTGAGAAGGTCTTGGTTCACGTCGACGTCTTTTATTTGGTTGATACCCTATATTTTCAACACCAGCTGAGAATATCCAGCTTTCTCCCATCTACCACCCGGATACGCACCCTGTCGCAGAACCTTACAGGCTGCAAAAACTTTCGGAGAGTAGAGGCGTTCCTCTCCGAAAGTATCCATGTTATGTTGGTTGATAGTTAGGCTTCTGTAAACTACTTTTTAGTCGGGATAAGATCCCTTAAGGTTCTCCGCCAGCGTCAAGGTCTTGCAGTCCCCAGGAGGAGTATGTGTGTGTGTGTGTGTGTGTGTGTGTGTTTTCTTTTGTTTTTTCATATACGGGGGGGGGGAATGCTCTTTACGCACTCCCTTGATTCTCACCGTCGATGATCCTGGAGGGGAGTGTCCGGCTAGGTCAGGTCCTGATATCGTCAACCACGAACCACCACGGTCAATATCTGGCTGCTATCGGTTCGGCGAATTTGCAACCCATACGGACTAAGAAAACGTGGCTCCTGTCATCCGCTCCCTATTTCCCGCGGAACCGCCGTTAAGCATTACTTCACGGAGGGAAGATTTCAGCGGCAGCTCTTCCATCAATTGCTCATACTCTTCTTTATTTCTGCAAGATGATGTCTTTCCGCTCCATTCTTTACAGCGGAGCTCCATCAAGACTTCCGTGGCATAAGAAGTTGTTGCTTCCCATGCCGCCTTTGACGAGAGCATGGCTCTCACCAGGCTCTCAGGGACAATAGTTCCGCCGAGCACAGCTTCTCCTTTATCACGCTGTGCAATGAAACACGAGGAGATGAAGAATACGTGCTCTGCGTTCTCCTGCACTTGCGGGCAGGCTGCACACTCCGGGGAATCTTCATGCTTAAATTTATGAAGATAGGCCCGAAATCACCCATGTCCTGATAACATCTGAGTAAGGCAGAATTCACCTCGCCGTGTTTACGATTGAGCCAACCATCTACTAGTGGGATCAGACGATGAGTCTATGTCCCTTTATCCGAGGTGTCCCACTTCCGTTGCCACCTGTGGATGCTGTTCATCTCTTCTCTGCGTTGAGCTCTTCTGCACTCCTCGATTCAACTCGCTTCCGCCAGTAGAACAATCTTTGTTGCATGGCTAACTCCTCGATAGGTAGCATCCCGGCAATGACAGACACTGCGTCTTCAGACACAGTGCGGTAGGCACTTGTCGTTCTTAGGGCGCTTCACCGGTACACCCCAGCCACCCTTCGCCTCGTTGCCAGAGTCAGAAGTGCATCAGCCCAGATGCAGATACCATACATAAGCACCGATGTAATCACCGATGTCAGGTATTCAACTTGCTGCTTAAAGTTGAGCCGAGCATCGATCATCACTCCCAGGTACCTAATGTACGGTTGGGATGTGATTTCATAATCCCCGACTCGCAGTGCCATCGTCTCCACTGCTTTCCTGCTCGTAACCAACACCGCCTTGGGCTTGTGCTCCGCCAGGCTCAACCCGATTGTGTTCATCCAGGCAAGGACCGCCTCAAAGGTGATGTCGAAGGAGAGTTCGATCTCCTCGATGAGTTTTCCCACGACGACAACGGTTACATCATCTGCGAACGCCACCAGCCTCTCCCTGCGCAGAATGGTAGAGGCATGTGATGCTACGATGCCTAGGAAGCAGTCTATCAATCGACGACAACCAGTACACTGGAGGAATGACACCATCGCCGAGCTGAGGAAGGAGTGCAATGCCGTAAGAAGAGCATCCCAGGGCGCTCGGAAGAAGTTCAGCTTCGAGGAGCTGGAGATGAGGTACGAGAAGTCGCGCCGTAAGCTCAATAAGGTCATCAAACGAAGCAAAGCTCATTCCTGGAATGAGTTGATTGCTGAAGGAGACAGTGACCCGTGGGGTAGGTCGTATAAGGTAGTAATGTCGGGGTTCAAAGTCAGCCATGCCAGCGCCGACGTCTCCGGACGTCCTGAGAAAAATTGTCAAGGCGCTATTTCCAGAACATCCGGGACTTCAGAGGATGTATAGCCGGGAGGACCAGTTGACGATCCCGCCGATCACCGAGGAAGAGCTGATGGAAGCACGCGTTAGGGTCGGGAATAACAAGGACCCTGGTCTTGATGGAATCCTCAACATCGTGATAATGGCCGCCATCCAAGCATCACCAGACCTATTCTTCGACGTATACAACGAGTGCCTTAGGGAAGGTACCTTCCCCGCCAAGTGGAAGCAGCAGAGATTGGTATTGCTCCCGAAAAGGAAAAAGCCACCTGACGATCCATCATCTTATCGTCCTCTCTGCTTGCTCGACACAGCTGGCAAGATCCTCCAACGTATCATCCACCAGAGAATAGAAGCAGCCGTCGAACTCCTTCTGGCCGCTAACCAGTATGGATTTCGCAAAGGCAGATCCACTCGTGATGCCATTAACCTCGTCATCGGCAGGGCCAGGGGCGCGATCTCGGGGGCGAGGTGGCTTCGAGGCACGAAAAAATACTGTTTATATTATTCAGGCGTATAACCGCATGGGCTACAGTGTGGTACTCAACCAAAACCCGAAAGAAACGCACGACATCTATGCTCATCACCTCCGCATCAGCTGTCAAAAGAGAGTCAAGAGGAAATGTAACCTCCAACTAGTAAATATCGGAAAAAATGATAAGGTTATTTTCGGAATAAGTAAAATGAGCCATATCATTCCGGATAGTGAGGAAGAGTATGATAGTGATCAATGTTTATTCACAAGTGACGAACAAATTGATGATGGGGAATTTGACGATTTCAGTAGCAATGGAATATGTTCCACTGAGGCAACAGCAGGATCCGTTGAAATTCCGAAGGAGTAAATCTCGTACATAATAATATCGTAATTTCGTATTACTTCCAAAGGAGAGAGTCTTTTATGATAATTCTAAAGAAAATCTTCCTACAGATATTTCGGCAAATGCCCAAAAGACCAACAATAAAAAAATTGTGTTTTGTAATCATTATAATAATTGTTTTTTCTGTTCAAAATATCTTACAGGTCTTTTGAATTACATATTTATTCAATATGATTTTTTATTGTTCCGAAGTTCTGCATCGTTTTTTAAATGTACTTTTTTTATGAAGCTCAATTTGTATCTAAAATGATTAATTTTGCCATTGAATCATCACTGAATGAACTAACATCAAAAGAAAATGGAAAACATCCCATCTCAACCTTTCCATTCTCCAAATAGGATGTTTTTTCATTTTCTTTTCATGTTAATTCGTCCGGTGACATTTCAATAGCAAAATTATTAGTTTTGAATGCAAATTCAGGTTCATCTTCTTTTACTCATTTTTAAAAATAAATGTGATTTGTTTTTCAGCTGGTGGGGGGCATTCGCCCCCCAGCCCCCCCCCCCCCCTGTAGCGTCTCACTACATCAACACACACACAACTGTGCGCCGGCCATGGACACCGAACAAAAAGATGATCGACAGCCGAATCACACTCATCAGGCTATCTCGCTCGTTCCAACACGGTCACGCGTATGTGTCCATCGCTCTCGCTCTAACACTGTCACGCGTACATCGGATTCTTCTACCTGCGAATTGAGGCGAACAATAGAACGGTCTCAATTCGCCAGTCGTATTCCGACCACCTAGTGGACCACATTACAAATTCATATTCTCTTTACTTTTGTATATCTTAAACGTTATTAAACTGTCATTATTTATTTAATCATATTTATTAGTGATTTGTACATCCCGCACCGCCACAAGTCCTACACCCCCCCCCCCCGACCCTCGCCCCTTCACGCATTCATCATATAAAGTAGTATACATAACACGTGCAGGCAGCAGGCGGCATCACTGGGGCGGCTGCGCCGCCCTCGTGAGTGACCGCCTGCTTTCCGTTCTAGTTGCGTAATGTACTATTAGTTGTTACTCTGGACATCAGAAATGCCTTCAATTCAGCTAGGTCGGACTGCATTCTTGATGCACTTGAGAAATCTAACGTCCCTGAATACCTGCGGAACATGATGGGAAACTACTTCACCGGGAGGGTGCTCAGGTATGATACAGAAGATGGTCTGAAAGAGTACGAAGTCACTGGGGGGATGCCTCAGGGCTCGGTACTGGGTCGACTTCTGTCGAATATCATCTACGACGGTCTTCTGAAGCTGGCGTTAACGCGGGGGGTGAGGCTGTGTGTGTGTGGTTTTTTTTTCAATAGTGGTTTGAGAGAAATCTTCAGAAGATTCTGGTAAAGTGATCTTAAAAATCAGATCTGGGATTTTTACTCAGTAAAACCCTTTTTCCTCTCATTATCTCCAATCTTCAGGACCTTCATCCCCCGCGGCACCACCGTTAGGTATCATTTCGCGAGGAGGTTCTCAGCTGATTGTTCTTCCACGGTTCTATTTCATGTACGTTCTCCTAATCTGAAAAGATGTTATGTCCAATCAGGAGGTTCCAAGGAATTTCTCATCTATAGTGCTACCTTGCGCGTGCATTCCTCATTTCTGAGTTCCATTATGATCTCAGCAGCAAAGTGACTTGTTGCATCCCAGGCTGCCTGCGATGACATCATGGCTTCCACCAGATTTTCCGGTACGATTTTCTTTCCCAGTTTGTACTTCCATTTACATCGGATTTCACTAAAGCGGGGGCATGTGAAGAACACATGCTCCACATCATCAGCCATCCCTATGCACATGACACATTGTGACGTGATATTCGGAGGTCACGGACACCTCAGTCCATTACGCAGCTCTCTGCAACCCAACTTACCCTAAAGTCCAAAATGGGCGCCAGATCGTTATTCGCGGAACGATCACCGAAACAAAACCAAAAATCCCAATCGAAGTCCAAAAGTCTCTCGACTCGCCACGGTATCCGACTGACTCAGCTGC
This sequence comes from Psyttalia concolor, assembly GCA_030522845.1. Classification (NCBI taxonomy): domain Eukaryota; kingdom Metazoa; phylum Arthropoda; class Insecta; order Hymenoptera; family Braconidae; genus Psyttalia; species Psyttalia concolor. The sequence goes on along the minus strand of JAPYZM010011618.1, from coordinate 49 downwards.
AGAGCAGCGTGAAGGTCCTCGGCGAGACAAGAAAACTTACCAAGCTAAA
>JAPYZM010011613.1:0-11087 GCA_030522845.1 Psyttalia concolor | reverse complement strand
GCCAAAAACCATTTTTTTTCACTTGTTACGAAATATACTAATTCGTAACTCGTGAAAAAAGTGGTTTTTGAATCGTGGGATTATATTCCTCGCCTTCGGCTCGTGATATAAACCTCTCACTCGCCAAAACCTATTTTTTTTCACTTGTTACGAAGTATAATAATTCATCTCAATGTGTTGAAAAAGTACTTTTCCGACACAGCGTGATGGAATAGTATATTTAGTAACAAGTGAAAAAAAATGGTTTTTGGTGAGTGGGAGGTTTATATGACGAGCCGAAGGCGAGGGATATAATCCCACGAGTCAAAAACCCCTTTTTTTCACGAGTTACGAACACAGTTGTTCATCTCAATGTGTCAAAAAGGATTTTTCCCATACAGCGTGATGGACTAGTATATTTAGTAACAAGTGAAAAAAAATGGTTTTTGGAGAGTGGAAGGTTTATGCCACGAGCCGAAGGCGAGTGATATAATTCCACGAGTCAAAAACAACAGTCACTCTCCGCTTCGCGTCGAATGACTGAAAAGTTACTGTTCCGACACAGCGTGATGAAAAAATATTTCGAGACTCGTTGGAAACGTATTTTTTTCTCGTGGATTGTCCTTCGGGGGCGAAGTAAAATTTAATAAAAAGTGTCAATCGTCACGTGACTTCTACGATCCGCGTCGCGCAAATTACCCATTCGTTTGACGTCTCACGACAACCCGGGGGTCATCCTGAGAGGGATATCTCACAGCACGTCCTCTAATTTCCCTGGAACATTCCGCAAAAATTCTCAAAAACCCAAGAATTTTCCTGTTCTGACTTTTCTAATGCGAACAATTTTCTCTCCTTTTCCCCACTGTTTTATCGCGTCGCCTCATGCGTGAATATGCACGCGTGGCCGAGCCTAGACGGCGGAAATCATTGAAGAGGGGAGGGGCCAACGCGTCAGCTCAGCCTCACCATGGCTCCAGCCCACGGGCGAACTTTTTCTAGACCCTCTCCCCCCATCCCACGATTCTACAATTTTTTATTCACCGCGTCGAGGGGCTCGGGAACTTGAAAATGCACCAGCGGAGAAAATAAGCTGCGATTAACCGTATAGACGACCTCCACTGTCACCACAAACCCAGGGGCAACATCACCGCGAGTTACATCCACTCGCTTCGGTTTTCCATCCCTCCAATCATCGTCGCTTCGATGCACCACTCGCAAACAAGCCATGGAATTTTACGCAACATGGATAACTCAATAGACTGTGGTCGCCGCGATCGATCGATCGGTTTCATAACTCATTTACATTGTTTGACGTTTGGATTTTTCATTCTGGATTTTAAACTCTTCGATTCCAGTGGTCCGCTTCGACTAGGCCCGGCTAAACGAATTTAATGAGACTGTTGATGTCACTGGTGGACCTGTACTAGACAGTCGCCGAAGTTACTGTAATGAGACTGGAAATTAATTGTGAAAATCTCACGATTGCACTTTCCAAAAATTCCCAGGTCTTTAAACTTGAAAGAAGATTTTAAAAAAAATGTATCAGTCGTTTTATTAGGGAAGCTGATGACGAGAGACTTCCTCAAAGGAATCTCGTCGAATTAATTTAATCAATAGTTTTAAAAATGTCTAATTCAAAATATTTCACTGCAACGACCTATTGACTCCGTTAGAGAAGTCATTCTGCGATTATGAATCAATTGTCCTCATTTCGGGCGAGTACAAAATTTCGTGATCCCCATTTTAATTTCAATGTGAGACATTTTGGGGTGACAATTTTTGATAAGTTCGTCAGTGCACGATCAGTTGATATTTCCCGAGCAGCCGAAAATTGCCCCAATTGCCAATAGTAACGATAATATTTTGCGAAAAAAATGAGTAATTAGTTTGTCGACAGTTTCGATGAACTACCCAATTTTTGATTGAAATAACGGATTAATTGACCTCCATTGACAACTGGCTAATTATTACCGCTGATACTTCCTCCAACCTCTGATGGTGCTCTTCCCTCTCATCTCTCCCACAAAAAACATCAATTTCCGTAATTATTCCTCTCCCAGTCTCCAACAAAGAGTGAAACTCATATACCCCACGACTAGAGCTTCTCATTAATCAGAGAAACCCTCGTTTTCTTCTCATGTAATTGGATGGATCGGTTAGTTCAGGTGCACCGCCATTTTCCGTCCATCCGTATCAAAATGGAAACCCTCGTCCCTCTTTTATTAATCCTCCGAAATCCGTTCACGTATTCTCCGGAAAATTGTGAAATTATTGTACGCCGTTATCTCGTCCGTGGAAATGACCGGAGTCAGGGGCTGGGAAAAAGGGGAGATACGGTCTCTATACAGCGTGGGTGTGCAGCTGACGGGGGTGACGGACTCGACGAAGCCACAAACTAATTACAACCCCGGGGCGCCGCTGAGTGCAACTAGAGGGTCGTACTATCCACACAACGAACATGAAATTATTAAAGTCAAGAAATATAAAGTTTACGCTGTAACGAGATGAGACTCTCCGCAAATTTTTTTCTCTCAATCCGGGAAAGTTTATGGTTGGCGGGGGTAGGTGATGGAAATGGGGGAATAATACCGGGGTAATGACCTCTCGGTTATTATGGATTACATTTCGATGATTTAGAATTTTATGAAAATTACGTTTTTTTCACGTAATTTCGGGCGAAATGGGAGACAATGTTGGGAAGTTTTTACGTGCAATTGCGGAATATTTTTAGAGAGATCTGTAATTGTTATTCTAATCGCTGGAGAAATTACGATAGCATCGCTTCAATTTTAATTGATAATTTTTTTTACTCAGATTTCAGACAATCAGAGCGGAATATTTGCGGTTGCCAAATAATTAGATCTGGGACATTTAAAAAAATATCATTATTTTTTAAGGAACTTTTTAATTCTCTAAAAGTCGAAATAAATTGAAAAAGCGGACAAATCTATTTTTGCTGGCTTCAAAAATCCATTAAAATCGGGGATTTTTGGAAACATTGAATGTAATTATTGCGATAAAAATTTTCCATCATTTTTGTTAAATCAATTAAATAATTATATCACAGAAATTTTTGCTCGTTGAGGTTCGGTAGCAAAAATTTATTCCGTATTTTTTTTATTGAAAAAAATCTATGCCAGTAGCTTCAATAATAATTTCTAAAGATTGATTTTTCTCTCGTGGAAAAAATTATCAAGTGTTTTATAATTCTATAAGCGAAATTCTCTTCAATATTCATGAAATATTCACTGAAAATTCCATGAAAATGGATCAGGAAATTTCAGGTATTCATTTTTATGTCATAATTTCAGCGATAATAAATTAAAGATTCGACGAGGGCCGGAAGATTAAAATGTAGGTTACACGGACTATTAAAAAAATATATTAAATGAAAAAATCACTGGACGAGTTGACGTATTCTGATGAATAAACGATAATCAGAGGAGTATTTAATTTCTCGTTGTCTCTCGTTTCTTTCCCATCTCCACAAATACTGGAAATTCATTAAATCTCCGGTGTAATCCCAGTGAGTGCGCAGTCTCAATTAGATCCAGTGGAGAGCACCTAATTCCTGACTCTAGGCTTAATTAAACTTGAGGATGTAACGACATAATTGCTGCGACGATTTACAATCGTCCTCCATTCCTCGACTTGTTTTAGCTCCGGCTCTTCGATATAATTGCAATGATTTTCGGAAATTCGTACGGAGAAAAATGTCACTTAAGAGAATTGAAGATTTACAATCAGGCGAGAGGTTGGGGATTTTTGGGTTGAGGTGAACTCGACAAGAAAGAAAAATAAAATTGACTGAATGAATTACTCACTTTGCAAATTTTTTGGTCAAAGTAGAATTGAGAACGGAATCGTATGCCAAGTATAATTTTTTTGGTAATTGTCCTCTGTCGTTGCTTCATTTTTGGTGTGAAAATTTCTTTTTCATCACGCTGTGTCGGAAAAGTAACTTTTCAGTCACTCTCCGCTTCGCGTCGAGTGCCTGAAAAGTCCTTTTTCGACACATTGAGATGAAAAATTATGTTCGTGACTCGTGAAAAAAGTGGTTTTTGACTCGTGATATAAACCTCCCACTCGCCAAAAACCATTTTTTTTTCACTTGTTACGAAATATTCTATTTCATCACGCTGTGTCGGAAAAGTAACTTTTCAGTCACTTTCCGCTTCGCGTGGAGCAGTGCTTTTCCGACACATTGAGATGAAAAATATTGTTCGTAACACGTGAAAAAAGTGGTTTTTGGCGAGTGGGAGGTTTATATGACGAGCCGGAGGCGAGTGATATAATCCCACGAGTCAAAAACCACTTTTTTCACGTGTTGAAAAAGTGCTTTTTCGACACACTGAGATGAAATAGTATATTTCGTAACAAGTGAAAAAAAATGGTTTTTGGCGAGTGGGAGGTTTATATCACGAGCCGGAGGTGAGTCATATCATCCCACTCGCCAAAAACCATTTTTTTTCACTTGTTACGAAATATACTATTTCGACACACAAAAACCATTTTTTTTCACTTGTTACGAAATATACTATTTCGACACATTGAGATGAAAAATTATGTTCGGAACTCGTGAAAAAAGTGGTTTTTGACTCATGGGATTATATCACGAGCCGAAGGCCTTCGCCTTCGGCTCGTGTTATAAACCTCCCACTCGGCAAAAGTCATGTTTTTTCACTTGTTACAAAATATACTATTTCATCACGCTGTGTCGAAAAAATACTTTTCAGTCACTCGACGCGAAGCGGAGATGAAAAATTATGTTCGTAACTCGTGAAAAAAGTGATTTTTGACTCGTGGGATTACATCCCTCGCCATCGGCTCGTGATATAAACCACCCACTCGCCAAAAAGCATTTTTTTTCACTTGTTACGAAATATACTAATTTCTCACCTAGGCCGGAAAAGTCGTCATCACGTGAAAAATTACGACCCGAGCCGAAGCCGAGGGTTGTAAGCACGAGGGAAATGCTTGTCCGATTCTTCTCCTGAGGATTGAATACAATTGTCCTGCCAACTAGACGAGTGAACCGAGGCTAGAATGCTCACTTTCGGTCCCTGTAGGCAGAAAATTGAATTTCAATAATTTTATTGCCTATTCATTTTTAAATTCAATGCACAAGTCCAAAGCCAGAAGTAGTGTCAGGAAACCATTACCTTGGTTTTTTTGAAAATATTAAAAAAAAATATCCATAAGCACTTAACACTGACAAAAAACAATTTTGCAATTTACTGTCAATTTAAAAAGCTCTTAAATCTCCAGCTGAGTGATACTATTTTCGTACTGAACGAGAAAAAGTCGTTCGATAAATTAACCTAGTTCGCATTAGCTCAATAAATCATATTATAAAACTCCTCATGAAAATAAAAACTAGATATACCCCTCGACCTAACGGCGCCATGGTTACTAGACTTGACAATAGAGCACTTGAAAATTCCCTGAACAAGAGAGAATCCCTCCCAATCGAAATACTTTCCTAATATTCGCGCCTAAAATCATGAACCCCAAAATATGAAAAAAAAAAAAGTTTAAAAATTCAAAAAATTGACGATTAACTAAAAATACTATTCATGATTACTCAATTAAATTCTATCGGCTATGAATTCCTCCTCAAGTCGGTACTTCCGCCCACTGCAGTCATTATTTTCCACTTTCCCCGGCCTCCCGCCACCTCCCAATATTCTCCCGACATTTTCAACTGCACCGAAGGCCCCTTCCTCGTGGGTCCTGGAGCCGAGAAAGCCCAGAAAAAAAAATCCCAAGCCACGAGGAAGCGCAAGTTGTACGTCCGCCTCGTTACAGCTGTAATGACACGACAAGTCGTCTTTCACAAGTCAATTTGCCGTTGTAAACGCCGTCTACAGGATACACAAGTGATTCGGGTCAACGAGTGTTCCTCCATCTCCGTCGCTCCCCCCTTAATCCTCACCCCGCGCCCCTCCGGCATTTTTCGGCTCGCCCCAGAATTCATAATCAGAGATTGCACAGGTGACAATTGATTGGCTGGTATTGAATGGCGACGGGTGAATATTAAGGCAGTTGATATAAATAATTGACCGGACATGTCCGGACACGCGCGCTAGGCAGTTTGCGTCAGAGGGGAACACAGAGTGTATGTGGCTGGCCCCAATTCCTGTAAGGGATCGATGGAAAACGAGCTGCTGCGCGACGAGGTGAGAGTTTAGGTGACCGGGTGACGATCCACTCTCTTCTTCCCCACCTCATCCCTCTCGTTTCACTCCCAGGTCTATTGACTTGGGCTCGAGTGGATACTCAGAGAGATCACCCGTCATTCCCATTTTCAGATCGTATGCTCTTCTGAGACAAAGAATCAGAGAGAGGGTATTTTTAGGCCACTTTTCCACGACTTCTTCGACGATTTGGGACTCGACGGAGGCGGGGAGACGTGACGTTATGCGCGAGAAATAGCAAACGATGAGGCGGAGGAGGAACGCGTACAGCGAATTCTTCGATTTTGGGAGCTGATGAATTTTTTAGCACTCGCGGGGGCTCCCCACGTGGATTTAGCCCAGGGTTTTTGGGGGATTATCTGATGCTGACCTTTACTCGGTGACATGCATGAGGCGGGGATTTCTTCGTTGACGGTCGGATTAGTGCACTTCGTCACGGATGATGTTGCGTGGTTGTGGCCAATTAGCGAACTATCAATGCACAATGTGCAGAGGCGGAAAATGGGAAATTATCTATGGGTGGATTTGATTGTTGGAGAAGTTTGTATTCAGAGTTTTTCAATTTTTCAATTGAATTTATTCGCTCGGGCTCTGGAGGCTGATCGTCAGCGCCGGCGGGATTCACGGATAATGAGCTGAGTTAAAATGTAATTTTTATTTGAAAATTATTTTTCTAGTTTTATGAAGCAAATTGTGGCTCAACGATTGACAAGAAAGTAATGTCTGGCTGTGAGAGAAGAAACCTTTATTTTATTGGAGTATCAGGAGTATCAGGACTTCTCAAAATATGTCTAGTGATTTTTGCATTGAAATATCTGGGATTTCAAAGAGCGACATTTTTTTAAATAAGTTAGTCAAACTAGACGTAATTTGAGAGTGTATATTGTTGTTATAAATAAACTATTTTCTTTTTGGAATCAGTGCAAAATTGCTCGGAGAAAGGTTTGGGTTTCTCAGTGGAAAATTATATTTTTGCTGATAATTACATAAAGAGGACTTTAATTAATGAAAATATAATTCCATCGAGTCCCTGATAAAATCAGATGTACAAAGTCAAACTGACCAAGAAAATGTAATTTAGGTTATTAAATATTATTCAGAAAATTCAACGACAGAAATTGGCAGGTAAAATCTATTTTTGCAATACCTGCCCGAAAAATTCGCTTTTCGGTACTGTTTTTCGTGCGTAAAGTGGTACTTTTCCGCAGAGTGTGCGTAAAAGTCAGAGATCGTGTGTAAAGTGAAGATCGTGCGTAAAGCTTCGCTTTACGCACTTGAATTTCACTTTACACACGATCTTAATTTTTCCACACTCTGCACACAAAAAAAACTCTGCCCTCAAACCTCCCCTCAAAACGAATTTTGGCAGGTATTGCAAAAAAAAAGGTGTGCAACACGTGCTTATCGCCTTGTTCGCCTCGTGTGATCGCCTAGCCCTCGTGGCCGGCTCCGCCGGCTACTCGTGCAAGTGATGCAGAACTCGTGCGAAAAACTGCTACTTTACGCACTAGTTGCACAATATACTATTTTGCAATACCTGCCCAAAAAGTTCACTTTTCGGTACCAATTTTCGTGAGTAAAGTGGTACTTTTCCGCGTAGTGTGCGTAAAAGTCAGAAATCGTGCGTAAAGTGAAACATGTGCTTTACGCACTCGAATTTCACTTTACACACGATCTTGACTTTTACGCACTCCGCGCACAAAAAAAAACCACTTTGCCCTCAAACCTCCCCTGAAAGCGAATTTTGGCAGGTATTGCAAAAAATTAGGTATGCAACACGTGCCTTTTTCGCCTCGTGTGATCGCCCAGCACTCGTGGCCGGATTCGCCGTACTATTTTCTGTCAGTGGATGGTAAAACTCGTTTGAAATTTTTCCCAGAAGAATATTTAATTAGAAAAATTTTGCTTGTCTCACTAAAGTTAAGGTTTTATTTTGGTAAGTAGAGTAATCAATTTTACAAGTTCCCATATTCTTCAGCGCGTTTGCTGTTCTCATGACCCATTATCAACCGATTTTAAACTGCCCAAGCTCGCCAGTTATATCGAACTGGCCTTTACGCTTTGCCTCACAAAACACGGGGAATGGAAAGTTTTTCTCTCGGGTTTTACCCCAGCCAGGCGTGAAGCTGAAGTACAACGTGAAACGAGGGGCGCTAGAGAAGTGAGAGGTCACTTTTCTGTATGTGTGAGCGAGGAGTTATATTCATGGCGACAGCGCCAGATGTGCACACCGGTACTCCCTAGACGTTCAACGTCCTGCTTTTGATATTTATGTTCCTTGGACGTTAAACTCTACGACAGCGAGTTGAGTTACTTGAAGTTGGGAGAAAAAAATCTTTTCAAATCTTGGAAATTTGAATTTCTGGAATGAAAGGAGAAATCTGGAGAGTATAGTCCGTAATGCATTTTTCCGGGAACGTTAATTGTCAAAAATAAAGAAAAATGTGATATCAAAAGGCGATTTTTTTGATGGGACATTTGGGGAAATAATTGTTTCAAATTGACTGGGTTTTTCGCCAGAAAATGGTGAATCTGATTTAATTTATTAATTAATCCGGTTTACTAATTGCAGTGATTATTAGAAAAAATTATTCACTAAAAGATAATCATTTTAAGGAAGAATTTTTTTTTTAACGAAATCTGGGGAAAATAGTCCTTAATTAGTCGCTTTGCAAACGTAAAATGTTAAGTCCCATTTAATTAATTTATCCAATATTCTAGTAAACGAATTGGAGTGATTATTAGAAGAAAATGTTTCACTAAAAAATAATTATTTTATTTAGGAAATTTTTTTGAAATCCTCTACATTTGAATTTTAGGAATAAAATGAGAAATTTGGGAATAGTGGTCCTTAATGATATTTTCCTTCAGGTGTAATCGTCAAAAATGGGGAGAACCAAAATTGCTAAGCGTTATTTTTCAATAAGATATTTGTGGAAATGATTATTTCAAATCGCCTGGTTTTGACTTGATCTTGACTTTTCCGCACTCCGCACACAAAAAAACCACTTTGCCCTCAAACCTCCCCTCAAAGCGAATTTTGCCAGGTATTGCAAAATAGTATATTTTGCAACTAGTGCGTAAAGTAGCACTTTTTCGCACGAGTGCTAGACGATCACACGAGGCGAAAAAGGCGATACGCACGTGTGGTACACCTAATTTTTTGCAATACCTGCCAAAATTCCCTTTACGCACCATCTCTGACTTTTACGCACACTGTGCGGAAAAGTACCACTTTACGCAGGAAAACCGGTACCGAAAAGAGAACTTTTTGGCAGGTATTGCAAATGTGCAACACGTGCGTATCGCCTTTTTCGCCTCGTGTGATCGCTTAGCACTCGTGCGAAAAAGTGCTACTTTACGCACTAGTTGCACAATATACTATTCCGACACAGCGGGATGTAAAATCATTATCAATCTCAATAGAATCAAAGTTTTCTTCCAAAAATTTCCATCCGATGGGTTTCCTCTAATTGAAAAAAAATCTCATTTTCATTATTAGTAACGACTTTTTCATTGGCTCTTCCAAAAGAAAATTCTCGAGTGACAAAAAATAAATAAAATGCGTTCTCTTGTCTGAGACAGACGACGTACCCTTGAAAAATCCTCATCGAGTCCTCACCGAGTGCCGCCCCTCCATGTACAAGTTGAATGTCTGGCAATTTTTTTTCAAGGACAAACACAAGAGCTTGGACCGAAGGACCCGAAGCCTCAAACCAATCTGTTGAATTAGTCTTCAATTATTGAGTTCACTCTCGTCAAAACAAAACGCCGAAACAGAGAGAAAACAGTGGCAAGGGGCAAAAATAAACTGGAGAGACATGAGCTTCACCGCTGGTGAGGGATAGAAAAAAGAAGAAAACCCGCACTCTACTTCTGTCCTCATGAATCTCTCTTTATGGCCCTTTTGTCACGTATTCCGTGAAGTGCGAGGGGGTGGGGCGAGGGGGGAACTTGGCCTCCGGCTAAGAAACATTGACTCGGCAGTGGCCACGCGTGGCCGATGCTGCGGTAACTGCCCTCGTAGATTCACATCGAGACACGTGAGACGAATATCAGTCGGATAATGCAGACTCGGGAAATATCTGAATTTTTCAGTTCCTGAAGATAGAAATTAGAGAGAAAACGGAGAGAGCGAAAAGGTGCAAAATTAAAATGTCTATCGTCAATTATTGGCGAGGAAATTCTTGTAATTACAACGCGCAGAAAAAAATACAATTGCGCCCAATTGAATATTCGTCTGACAAGAATTTAAAGTGAGTTTTACTACAGAATTTTTGGTAAATGTTAAGAAAGCCCCCCCGCCACCTCCGATTTTCCTGAAATTTTGTGGAGGTCTCAATTAGGTGGTCCTCCGAAAGTGTTCTCCAAAAATCCTAGCTGTCGGAAATGATTTGTTCAAAAGTTCTGCGCATCTGAAGATCCCGAAAAATCGCTCGCGTGTCACCGCTCTTTGCGTTACCCGGGACCAACCACGTGGAGGTGGCGGTGCTCTGATCTCAAAACAACACATTTTAACATGTATTTAAACAAAGGACAACACAAAGATGGTGAACAATCATGAATGCGACGCTAACAATCGCCCAACCTTCTCCGATATCAACCTCTTATCCGCCGCTATACCTCCTAATAGCAAATAAAATTTTGATAAATAATATTGCCACCGGAGTCGGGCGGGCCACGTTACACTCACGATTGTTGTGGTGAACTGGATGACGGGGGATGATGTTTGGCAACAATTTCAAAAAATGTCTCGAACTTGTTACTTAAGCAGACATTAGGTCTGAACAAAATTCAGCTAACTAACCGTGATAATGCTCGTGACTTACTCCATATTCCGGTAGAGCGTCCTTCAAGGCCCTCACCGATTTTTTAATCGAACTGAAGAACTGAAGACCGTTCGATAAGCCC
>JAPYZM010011533.1:0-11859 GCA_030522845.1 Psyttalia concolor | reverse complement strand
AGAATGATAACCTAGTCGCTCAAATTATGAATTTTAATCATGAAGTATCGATGATTTTTGCCGTTTGGAGTTGTACTTATTCGATCGTTTATGTTATGAATGAAGATTCCAATAAGTTAACTCCATTATCGAATTATGAATTAGTAACATCTTATTTAATTCAATTCCATACATATTTTGCTCTTTTCAAGAATTTCTTGTTGATAATATACAGCCAGAAATCTTCATAAACAACATGGTTTCGAAAAAGAAACAAAAGTTAACGAAATTCAATCAAACTCTTATACATCCCTTTCAATAGCATTTGGTAATCATACATACTCTGATTGACCATTACCGCGGTCGCTTCGTTTATCGATAACTTATCAAAGCAGTATTTCTAATAATCAGTGAATCATGAAGAATAGAGGAGCGGAAAATGGGATAATGGGATTCATATATCATACCTATATCATAACCTGTTCTAACCAAAAAGTTGTGGAGTCCTGCGCCTAGATGTGATTTGAGTGTGGTTACAGGTACAGGCACCGCATGTAAATGATCGTGACAAAAGGGTCTTGATTAGCAGTGCTTGAACGGGGTGCATTTATGAGGTTATCGAAGATTGCACTGGTGGCAAACGGAGTGGATACTTTTGAAGAAACGGGAAGAAGACTCCTTATCAATGTGAAAATCCTTCATGAAAAAAAAATATTCCGTTTCTTATTAGGAAAAAAGAATTCTTCTTGGATATGACAAAAAAACCCCATTGTAGATAAAAGAATTGAATCACCAAAAATTTCCGATTCAATTCAATCATTGCTCGTTCATAAATTTAGTGAATTTCATCAATGGACACTAACAGGCAGAATGAGCCAAATCGCTTCGTTCATCATTTTCCTTCATTGCAGGGGAACGATGACTCATTAATGAAGAAACTCATTTTCATTACGTTTTTTAGGGCTGATACTGCGTTACACTGGCCAATATGGGAAAAGAGATATAGGCCCATCAATGATTTTCATCGGTAATCAGACGTATGATCCTGACATTATTATGTATAATCTCCAGTGTGACTTCATCGTTGCTTTTTCCTGAAATTTATAAACTCAACTAATGGGAATAATAGGAGGGACCAATTCGGTTGCTTTCGAATAGTTCTTCCGATATTTTATTTCATTCGATTACAAGGGAACCACGATTCATAAATGAGCAAACTCAATTCTATAAGGTTCTGAGAGGTGTCACGGTGCGCTACTTTGCATAATCTGGGAAAAAAACAAGTTCCATTATTTCTGATGATCATTATACATTTCAGATTTGATTCGACCATCGCTCCGTCATAAATTTAGTGAATTCCATCAATGTACACTAACAGAAAGAATGAGCCAAATCGCTTCGTTCAACTTTTTCCTTCATTACAAAGAGACGATGACTCATTAATGAAGAAACTCAATTCCATTATCTTCTTTTAGGACTGATACTGCGCTACACCGGCCAATATGGGCAAAGCGATACGAGGCCATCAATGATTGTCATCGGTAATCATGCGTATGAGGCTGACATTATTATGTACAATCACCATTGCGACTCCATCGTTGCTCCTTCATAAAATTAATAAATTCAACTGACGGACATAATATGCGAAGTCGATCGTTTCCTTCCGAATATTTCTTATATTGGTATTGCATGCTCTCCAAACTCGAAAATATGAAAATCGATTACAAAGCAAAAAAAAAAGAAATCAAAATTATGGAAAAACCCACGACTGGGCCGTATTCACTGTGCGTACTCACGGATTACATTTATACTAGGCTGTCTCCTATGAGTCACAGGAATTGTCACCAAAATTCCTTACAACCTTTAATCTTTTTTTCGACACACTGTATATTAAAGGAAAATTAACCGCAAGCCTAAAAACACTTTGAATGAAAATGTACTATTTAATCATACCGTGTGTACAGTGGCGTAGAGTTAGGCCGCCTGGCTGCGGGCTCAGCTCGATAAAATCTGAGTGAGCAGAAAAGATCCAAAAAGACAAGCCGAAAAAATAATGTTTGGCCGAGTGACTAACGTAATATTTTTTCATATTGTATGTAAAATCCACTTTGATGAAAATAACATTGAAAGTATACCTTTGATTTATTTTTTCCATATTTTCTGTTCTTTTTATATTTACAGATATCTTACTATAGAAATTTAGTGAGAATTGCTATTCATATACTAATGACTGTGGAATTTTTTTTAATTATTTCAATTTATTTACACGGCTAACTTTAGAGGGATATAAACAAAAAGTTAAAAAGTTATAATTGTTCAAAGCGGAGCATATGTTCCCGGCAAATCTCAATTCACACGTGACTGGTGACGTCACGCAATTGCCGGCGTCACTAGGCCACTCTGGCGCCTCAACCGATCGACACTCTTCATCCAACGTTTGAACGATACGGTTCTCGGGTTGCAACTGTAACCGAATTATTCACCTTTTGGCCAATTCAACCGGGTTATCTCAACAAATCTATTTATGAATTTTTTATTAAACCTTAATCAACGCCTTTCTCTGAAAAATATACAGCCCACTTTGTAGTGACTCAACAAATTATTAGTGAATTGACATTAAATACTTTTACATTTGACAACCTTATGTTCTACTGGTCTAACAGTGATTTGACCAGCACCTCCACACCTGGTTCCTGAAAATTCGACCGACTGGCTCTCATCAGTGGCCGTTCGAGCACTTCTAACGGAAAATCAGCAGCTAAATTCGAACAATAAGAAAAGTATAAAAAATGGCTTTGAAAAATGTTCTGATGATATACTAAAGGGAAGGGAAAAATATAAAAAACTAATATTGAAGGGATATCTTTGATTTATTTTTTTATAAATTATAAATTGGTTATAAATTGGGTTGTTAGACGAAACATTTCAAAAATATGTAAGGAACACACAGGAAAAGGATGACAATTACATAATGATAAAATGCTGATGGAAAGGCGGAAATACAAACAAGCAGGGGTAGGTCCCTATTTGGCAGAAGCCATGTGGCCGTTATTTTTTTCTCTTGTTTTTTTAATCAACATTCGACTACTAATAAGCTCCCAAGGGGAAGAGATTGTAATTCTGCAAATAGAAAAATAATTAATCTGCGTTAATAACTCTGTCATCATTTTCTCATTCAAATCACAACCAAGTATTTGATTATTTGATGGGAAAGGACTGTTGTATTCTGGGTGCTTGGATACACTTGATTGACAAAATTCTAAAGATAATAAAAATAGCCCAACCAGTGCAGAGAATATCAATGTAATTCGTAATTCGAACTCCAATCTCCAAGTGTGGTGTCTACATGGGCTAAGATTTGCGCGTGTACCTTTGAAAATATAGAGGTTTCAAAATTTGCACAAACTCAATTATGAGAACGAATAATCATGAATTGGTTTCAATTATATCTAATGATCGTCACCCTAAAACTCTAGAACATTTTTAAATTGTGATGATTGTGAGAGAGAGAGATGAATTTACTATCTGAAGAGTTTCATCTTTGAATGAAATTTTATGTAAAATTCAAAACACTCGAAACATTAGAACACGCTACTTTTCGCCTTTGCCACAGCTTTACAGAATCCGTCAAATATGCAATTCAGTAATCTATACAAAGATTTCTGAAACACCCTACTATACTATATGATGTATACTAGCATGATGTGACTTGTTTCATCATACAATGGGAAAAATCATTGTCAAAATCGGCATGAACGATTTCGTGGAAAAAGTACGTTGCCCACAAATTCTAATATAGTGAGCTATATTCTCAGCTGAAATATTGGAAGAAATATTCGGAAGCAAACGATTGAATTCTCTTGACTTTATTATTATTTAATTTATATTTAATTCATTTATTAATTTCATGCAGGAGCAAGGATGGAGTCGCAATGGTGATTGTACATAATAATGTCAGCTTCATACGTATGATTACCGATGACAATCATTTATGGCCTCGGATCTCTTTGCCCATATTGGCAGGTGTAGCGCAGTATCAACCCTAAAAGAACATAATGGAATTGAGTTTCTTCATTAATGATTCATCGCTCCTTTGTAATGAAGGAAAACGTTAAACGAAGCGATTTGGCTCATTCTGTCTGTTAGTGTCCATTGATGGAATTTACTAAATTTATGAAGGAGCAATGGTCGAATCAAATCTGAAATATATAATGATCATATGCAAAGTAGCGCACCGTGACACCTCTCAGAACCTTATAGAATTGAGTTTGCTCATTTATGAATCGTGGTTCCCTTGTAATCGAATGAAATATCGGAATAAATATTCCGAAACAACCGAATTCCTCTCTCCTTTTCACTCAACCATTCACTTAAAGTGAAAATATGCTTTTCTAAACATTCGAGCCGCACTGCACACATTCGCAAAAATTTTTCTCCCATACTGGAGTTTTCCCCAAATAAAAGATAGATACCAACTGAATTAGACCGTTCGGCGCTTTTTTATGTAACCGTAAGGAAAAGTAGTGGTGGGAGTATCGAAACGACGCTTGGACCCAGTTGTACGAATAATTTGGCTCTCACCACGAGTTGCCACCTCGTCCGTCTTTGTCCTACGAATAAGTTCTCGCACTGTTTGAAAATTATTTTTTTCCTATTTTCGAGATTTAAACTCACTCCCTTCATTTTACAACATTCTATTGTAGTACCATCTGGTTTTTAGACAATATATGAATAAAATTTTGGACTACCCGAGACAAACGATATTATATATTTACCCGCACCATAACATACCAAGTCATCAGTTAAATCACCCAGAAAATTTCCCAACTTAAATCAGCTATTACCGTTGCTCCAATATATAACAAAGTCAGTATCAAAATATAAGACTTTTTCTTTCTGCTTGCAGCAATAACAACATTTGTTCTAGCTGAAACAGTTTCGGCGTCATGTACATTTTTCCAACTAAGTAACGCTGTTACAGGATTAATCATAACAACTGATGATATCTCATCGGAAGGGTCATCAACAATTTTTGCCATCTTAGATTTGAGGCTATAGCGGCCATGATTAATGGCATTTTTCGCTTCCGGATGGATTTCAGCATTGCGCTGACGTTTCGCAAACATTCCAGTTTGCATCTTCAGGGCTATAAGCTTCGATTCTGAGCTTCAGTGTACGGGCGTAGTCCTTATATACCCTTCCCCTTCCCCAGAGGGCAGTAGTAAGGAGGGAGGGAAGCAGCCAATCATAGCTATTAATTGATCAGCTGGTCAATTAAAAAACCGGGAGGACGGGTCTCCAAAAAGGGTTCACCTGATATCTTCTGTCCCTGTTGAGGTTGTTAGGATTTTTAAAGATCTCCAAACGCTCTCGATACTTCCTAGTGGATAGAATGACCAGTATCCATCCAATGTTCAGCCAGGGCAGACTGTTCTAGGTGACCGTATTTGGAGCACCGCTGGTGTTCCTTGATCCGTGTAGTCATCTTCCTCCCGGTTTCTCCAATGTACACTGTACAATGTACAATGGGGTGCTTAGGAGTGGTCTTAAATCCTTCGCACTCGGTAACATCTGTCCAATTTTCTTTGGTGGGCGGAAGATCGTTCGGATGTTATGTTTACCGACGACTTTACTGATGCGTTCTGTTGTACTTCTCAGGTAAGGGAGGGTAAGGAGGGCCACTTTGGGTCTTTCCTTGTTTTCCTCAGGATCAGTCTCCTCTTGGGGAGATGAGAGTTTGCTCTGCAGCTTTCTCTTGACCTGTGGAATTTGGCGGATATTGTATCCATTCTTGGTCAGAGCTGCCTCTAGATATTCAACGTCGCTATCAACGGAGGGCTGGGAGATTGTAAGGACTCTGTTCATAAGGGAGCTTATGACCGAGTTTTTCGGGGAGGGGTGGTGATGGGAGGTAGCACGGAGATACCTGTCTGTGTGGGTTGGCTTACGGTACATTCGGTGACCCAACGTACCATCCGCATTGGGTTGCACCAAGACATCTAGGAATGGAAGACCACTGTTTTGTTCAATTCCCATTGTGAACTTAGTGCTCGTGTGTTGAACATTCAAGAACTGCAGTAATTCGTTCAGACTAGTCTTTCCATGTGGCCAGATAACAAAGGTGTCATCGACATACCTAAACCACGCACTAGGTTTTTGAGGTGCTGACTTTAATACTTCATTCTCAAAGTGATCCACGAATATAGTTGCAATAATCGGAGAGATGGGAGGACCCATCGCTGCTCCTGATTTTTGCTCATAGAACTTTCGATCAAATTGGAAGTATGTAGACGTTAAGCAGTGCTCAATTAAGGGAAGGAAATGGGGGGAGATATTTTTGGATTTTTTGATTATTTCTCGGTTTTCTGGGATTGGGACATTAGTGAAGAGTGATTCTACATCAAAACTCACCAGTATGTTATCAGGAGAAGTCCTGAGGCTTCTTGATTTATTGATGAAATCCAGGGAGTTCTGTATATTGCGACGTATTTTGCACCACCCAACGGTGATAACGAAATACGGATCCCTCGGTGTCCAACAACAAATCCAACAAGGTTGAGCGCCAACACGTTTTCTTCTCAAAACGTACAAAAACCCAAATGAAATTCCGAACAACAATAAATTTACGTCAAAACAGAACAGCAGCCGACAACTCAGTATAACACCGCGCAGGCGGCTGGGTCCCAAAACGCTGTTCTAAATATTTCCTGAAATGAATGGGATTTTCTTCTAACACAAAAATAAAATAAACTCAAGATTGACGGGAATGAACAACTCTGATTTAATCCAAACAAAAGAACAATAAATTCAAAATAAATTCCCGTCTCAATTCCTCCACTCAGCTTCTCGTTACAATAAAAAATAAATGAATTGACAAGACATTAACTAAACAAACAAGAAAAACAACTCGACAAATGCCTCACTGCACTGTCAAAAAGTATAATACTAGTCTCACTATTTCGAAGCTAAGTCCAAGTTAAATAAATAAAAGTCAAACAGGAAAAAGAGTGAATCTAACCAGTAACATTATCTTAGTCAACTTTAAAATTTTAGCAGCGCAAGAATCTACAATTAATTCGAGAAACTCAGGACGTCTACCCAATGTCAATTAAACAAAAAAATAAATAAATATAAATAGATATCTCCGTGAGTGTAAATGGGAGAAATACAAAATAAAAGATTTACCAAATCACATTTCCTAGTAACCAAAGGTCAGGGCGATAAAATGAATATCTTAAATAACGTTAATAATCTCCTCTCCCATTTATAAACTCCGGTCACAATTATCGTTAAATTAATTCGACCGACAATTATCCAACGACCGAAATAAATGCAAACGCAAATCATTATATCCAAATAATTCCGGTATAACGAAAATCTCGGAATAAATCACTCATAAAATCGCGTCAGTAATCGAAAACTGTAACCGACAGTGAATTCGACACAACTGATCAAATGAATAAAAAGCGAGAGTCATAGGTCGTTACAATCACGACCAAAATTCATTCTAAACCTCCAGACCGTAATTAACGACTAAAGCTCCGTTAAATGAGCAAATCAATCTGAATAATATAAAAAAAAACTGTATCAGACCATGAGGCCTTCGGTGAGCATGAAAAGAGAACTCGAGGAAATCTCAAATGGCGTCAAAGTCACAAAACCTACGTTTTGTTCCTCGAGTTTTCTTATCATCACAAATTACAATTTCTTAAATAAAGATAAACAACCACCGCTCACCGGTCTCTTAATTAACTCCCACGGCCCACAGATCCCAACGATTCCTGAAGATCTTCACAAGGATCCGGTAATTATGACTACTCAGACACTAGTTAGTTGATTCCCAACGTCTGGAACACACGAGAGCCCAAGCGAGGAGTGATGGACGCCAACCGAATTTTCCACGGCGTCACCACTAATTCCTCCCTGCCGGCGTGGACATGTAACGTAATATCCTCCGTTTGTGATTGGTCGATATACCAGAATCGTCCAATCACAGTCGAACCATTTGTAACGGAGCCAAAGGTGTTACCGCGCGGCCGTTATAGAATTAAACCCCAAATTCTAAAGACTAATATGAATTCCGCAAAAGGAGATAAGCCTCCACCGTTCATAACAAAGAATTCTTAAAATAGTGGAATATCTCCCTGAACTCCAAACATCAGTTCAGGAGATATATATTTCCATCAATCGAGCCTCGAATCACCAGGTCCAGGAGCTAGCGCCGCCTACAGGACCCTCCCAGAACATCCTCAGCGAGCGGGAAGATTCATATCCATTCTGATCTCCCAATCTTGCTGCTCAGCCTCTGAAGACCGTCATTTCCTCCGATGATCTAGTACAGCTCCATCCAACGATGAAGACTAGTGAACGGCGATTAGGCTCGATACAACAAAAAATGTAAAATCAATTATGACCGGAAAAAAAAACCATATCTTATAACGCTGACTCTCGCTTGCAGATTGACTTCTCACCTGGATCTCGATGGAAACCACCGAACGGTCTCCAATAAAAAAAATACCATGTTACAATATATGAACCATTCAGACCGGTCAACTTTTGGAGTGGTTTCGGCAGAAACTTGGCCAGTTGGTACGTTGGCGCTCCGATGTTGCTAACTATTGGCCGGAGAGGAACAGAATCTTTATGGATCTTCGGGAGTCCATAAAGCCGAGGGGGGAAGGGATTCTTTGGGAGTAAGGAATTTTTTCAAGTCAGCTGAGAAATCGGCTTTCTTCAGGAGATCAGCTGTTTTTCGCTCAATTGTGGTAGTTGGATCCTTCCTAAGTTTACTGTAAACTCTGGAGTCATCGAACATCGCACGGAGCTTTTCGGAATAGTCATCTTTATCCATAACCACCATGGCATTGCCTCTCTCTGCCGGAAGAATGATTAAATTAGTATTCTCCTTTAGACTCCGCAAGGCAAGGCGTTCCTCTCTAGTGATATTGTCACTGAGGGGAGTTGCCTTGTGGAGAATATGTGACAACTGTCTCCGGATTTCATTACCTGTCTCCTGAGAAAGATGGTAAATCGCCGTTCCAGTCCGACTGATGATAACCTCAGTGGGGATCTTTTTGGGGGTTACAGCGTAGTTGTGCCCTTTTGCCAACACCGAAACTTGTGCTTCACTGAGCTCAAATTTACTCAGATTTTTCACGGTGTTAGTGAGACATGAGACTTCTTTTTCCTGGGGAATCAATTTTTGAACTTACTTTTCTGGCTCTCAGTTCTCATCTCGGCTATTCGGCCTGCTTGTTCATGTGTAATACGATCAAGTGTCTCCCATAGCTGAGTCTCCAACCTCTGAGCCAAAAATAGGTAAAGATCAAGAAGTACTTTGGAGAGGTGGGCCAGATTCTTCTTGGCTGTAGTTATTCTCTCCTTGACCAATCTCAACGAAGCTTGGCGCAGGATGGGATTGGCCTGCTTCAATGGGACAGGATTGCTAAAACGGAGGAATCTTGGTACCAGTTGATGGTAACGGCACGTTTTGAGGAAAGTTAGGGAGCACAGTTGAACGTGCAAGGACTTCCTAATTTGGTGAATGAATTCACCGACCCAAGAATAACCTCTTCGTGGATCCGGAACTCTCGTTCAGACATCAACTTGTGGGGATAGTCAGTTGCAATCAGATTTTCTAAACACATTCTGCAGAGTGGAAAAAAAGATTACCATGAGCTCTGACAGGTAATGCAGGGTGAAATAAATTTTGCAGGGCCAATACACGACATTTTATAAGTCCTTCAATATTCGACATGTCATTATTTGCACAAATATAATTAACTTGATCCCCTAAATATAGTTCAGGGTGTCCAACAGGAAATCATTCATTTTCAACAGGTATGGATATAATGAGCACATTATAAGTATTTTTTTCCCCCCGCCCCCCCCCGTTGGGGGGGGGGTTTGTCTGGGCGCCCCCCCCCCCCCCCCCCGAAAAAAACGTCACGAGGATGCAAAGGAATAAATAAAATTGAGCATCAATAGAATTTACGTATTCGTAAAGCAAAATTATTTTTCTTTTCAGTCCCAAATTCACACTCCCACTTCTCAATTAATTCTACTCCATGTAATTGAGTTTCTATATTACGCATTTGTGTATTTAAATAACCATCAGATAAGGATGTACCGTCCTTACGGGGGTCTTCTCTATTTGTAAGGAAACATTTATGGCAACCATGGCAGTAGCACCCATGAAATTGATAAGCATATTGTTGCCCATTTTCATCAATGCGATATCCATCCAATTATATGCCCTTCAATACATGTTCACGACCTCTCCCCGCGTGTTTGATCTGAATATTTTGAGATTTTTCCAGCCACATTAACCATTCAATTCCTACACGAGACTGTGTATCAGTCAGTCGGTATCCGTTCCGCGGTACAATTCCTACTTGATCTTTTTTGAGATAATTGGAACGGAAAATTTCCACACACGTTGATGCAATTGTAACACATCTAGAAAAAGGACAAATTTTTCTCATGCTTATTATAAAAGAACGGAAAAGCAATGCAGACCTGTATAAAATTATTGCATCTTGCGTACAATAATGTTCAATTTGTTTTTCAAAAATGAATTTTATAATTTTCATCTTCTTGTTTTCTGTTGTACCACTTTTTAAAATCTATATTTTCTTGTTCACTCATGTACCGTAATCCAAATGTTTCTTTAGGAGGTATTCTTCCTATGTATGTTTGATTTGTTTCAGGGTTAAAAAAACGTCGAAAGTATCCTTTTGATAATCCCGTCAAACCAAAAGTTTTTGGGAAAGCAGATACAGGCATTTGAATCTAATCCAAACTGTCAATGAATTTAACATTATCATACTGCATTAACATGAGGGTGTGGTAGAGTGGGCGAGGCTCACCAGTCTTGTCGCCTAGTTACCCCTCTGCCAGAGGTTGCTGACATTGCAAATCACAGTTTCCGCTCCATCCCCGGGGGTATGGGCCTCTCGGACATCTCTCACCTCGAATGCTACATTCTCAGTGCATGCGAATGGCCTGCGAATCCTTCCCACCCCGCAGGGTGCCGAAACTCAGGAGGCACGTGCCACCTAGGTATCTGGAGGCCTCGCTTCAACCACCTAGGTCCACGATAACTCGACCCTGAGATGTCGGTAACGGCCATCTCAACACGAGTCCGCCCCTGACTACTAGTCCAGGGGTTGTCATGGCCCGAGCCTGCAGGCCAGCCGACCAGCTCATCCTGGGATTTCATTCCCAAAGGGGTTTCTTCTCCGGGGCGAAACGAATCTCGTCTCTCCCCGTTATCCGTTACCCCACTAGTGCCAATCGACTTGACGGCAATCGAGGGGTGCTAGTCCTTTTATCTAGCTGTTGATTCCCAGGCTAATCATTGACGCCTCTGGAAATGCCCAGTTGAAATGCCTGTCGGTTGGCCCTTTTCCTCCCTTGCGCAGCTGGGCTAATTTCCAGATCGGGCGACAGCGAATATGACGGTCTGCCAATCACGTCCTGATACGCGGCTTAGCCGAAAGCCACGCCTCAGGTTATAATCCTTTTTGGCGTCTTCACCGTCACTCGGCCTCTCGCCGACCTCTGGTGGTCTAATCATCTGCCGTCAACTTTCCCAGTTGGCGGTAGATGGAACTCTCTTCACCATTTTCTCGGTGTAGATTCCTTTATTGCGCGCCGACTCTCGTAGTCGGTCACGCAGGGTCCGTGGTTACCCGTAACGATAGAAATTTCGTTACAGTGCAATACAAATAACTTTGCGATAACATTTTTTCAAATTATCAATTACATTGAGAAATTTGTTGTTGGAAATAACCAGCGACTGAGCCGTTCCTCCTACATATATATATAGATATTTAGTTGCTTTACTTTGACTATCTCACTAGTCTATCATAAGCCGCG
>JAPYZM010011453.1:0-11715 GCA_030522845.1 Psyttalia concolor | reverse complement strand
TATCTGATATTTCCCTCAAGGTTCCCTACAAACAAATAAGCTTGTCAAGTTTTCCAGAAAAATCACTCGCGCTTCGCGCTCGTGATTTTTAAACTGGGAGACTTGACACGTTCATTTGTTTGCAACGAACCTATCGGGAAATATCCGATAATTTCGAAGCTCTCGTGGTATTATATGTGAATATTCCAAAGTTGCTTTCCATTGTTTCCCTCAAAATACTATACATCGATTGGCTGCAATTTGAGTGGGAAAACTAATCCATTCAGACTCCGGATTAAAAATGGTTATTCTCATGTTCATCTGAACTATTACTAAGTGTATGAATAGCGAAGCTCTGGGTAGGGCGCACTGTAATCACCAAGTGATTGCAATTTTCTAGTTTCAAAAATCAACAAGTACGATTACGGCTCATTGATATGCTGCGAATCAGCTAATCCAGTCCTAGTGATCCATTATATTAAAATTTCGTCAATCTCTTCATAACTAATTAAGGCTTTAAGGGCCGGCTGTAATAATTTATCAACCCGAAACCTCCGTCACTCATTACTCGTGAAATACTGATGAAATCGTGAGCAGGCATAATTCCCGACTTACAGAACTCATGCGCAGACGTCGGAAATTAGGTTTGCTTATGATTTGATAATTGTACTTCTTGTAATTAGTCACGGGGATGTCGAGGTTACGAATTATTACACCCGGGCCTTAACGAAGGAATAAGTCCCTGTCAAGTAAACCCATGATAAACCTCCAGTTACACCCAAATAAAATTTATCAAACATTTCCTAGAGGCTCACTGGCAGGTAACATTAACAAGAATTGGTGGTAACTGCAAGAATGTTGTCAGTTGATCATCTATATTTTTACCTACCATTTCAATAATAAAATGATTTCAGTGATTTTAGTAATTAATAATTAATAATTTCCCGAAAAAATACGTTCATGAAAGGCGCAATTAATAAAATGAAAAATACTAACTCCTCGAAAAATATTCATGTGCAGTTTTATTTGTAAATACTCACGTGTACTTTGTTGTGATTCGCGGCGGAGGTCGACTGCCTCACGTCATTATCACCGGCTCGGCCAAAACTCCCGCTACTCTTTCCGCTCCCAATAATATCTCCGAAATGAACTCCAAATACTCCAAATTAATCACTTTCGTTGTGGCTGACACAAAAAAAATCGATTGGAAAATCCCACTACGAGAAAAAAGTAAGGAAATTATTCACAAGATCTACACTAACTTTATTAATTGCTGTCGTCTACCCTCTCCGCTCAAGCGAAAACAATACCTCCTCCGAATTACCAGAATCACATCCCACAATTGCTGCAATTCACCTTGTCCCACCGCCCGAAATAGGATAATATCACACAGGTATTCTTGCTCACCGACTTGTCCCTACGGAGCACAAACTCCTGCGAGATCGTTTTCACAAACACACTGTTGCCACATCCCCCACCCCACACATATATTCCGTTCGAATGTATAGCGGAGCCGCAAAAAGGACGCTTCCTACTGGTCCGTGAACTAACCCGTGAGTATATCGACCTCGAAGGAACCGCATTTCCACTTAAAAAAAGTACGGGATCTGTCGGTCACCAAAACTCCCAGTATTCGAACAGAAAATCGACAATTCGTCAGATCATCCCGAAATTCAGACGGAGAACATGCAATCCACCTCTACCTGTCGGATCCCTAATATGATTTTTTTTCCTCTCCCGACCGAAAAGAAATTACTAAGGAATCCGGTCCGATCCCCAACGGAATTCGTAATGTTCCCCCTGCGGGCATATCTTCTTCTTTGTCTCCGATCGCTTTCTCGTCTTTTGCAAATTAACAATGCCGATGTTATTTGCTGATGGTCAAACAGTTTTAATCACTAGATCGATCATTCTGCGGTCAACACAGTAAGTATATCTTCACCGAGAAGGATTTTTCATTCTGATTTTGAATCATCAACTGCATAGACATTGATGTTAATTTTTAGAGAAATTATTCATTTTTCATTTTCGCGTTGAGATATTGTCCTGTTAACTAATTTGTGTTATGCAAATAATTAAACCCAAATGAGAATAAAAACCGTAAAATAATGGCAGGCAGTGCAATTGCAATTACCTAATTAAATCGGTTCCTTTGGCAATTTTTTGGGTATTAACAACTGCCGAAAAAAAAGATCCCAGCCATCGATTATCGTCTCTAATAATTTTCAATTCGGCATTCCCATTAAATATTTTATTTAATGATTGGAAGAATGATTAATGGTCAATTTTCTTATTTCAATCCATTTTTAGGAAATTTGAATTATTCAATTACGTAAAGACCTTTCGTAGAAACAATGAATCAAGCAAAATTAATGGAGAAACATCTTTAAAGGAAAAAAAAACATTCTGCAACTTCACACGTCTCGAATCGAAACTTTCAAAAATATCCGAATTTGGAGATTGCAAATCCCTATTTAAAAGATTATCCAATTTCAATTTGAAATTAAAAATCACCTCGACTTTATATATTTGATTATTCAAATGGGAGTTTACAAAATCGTAACCTGAAATTTTTTATATTTTTTGACAACAATTAAGGCAGTCATGTCTAAAATTGAAGCTTTAAGAAACTTTCAATTACGGTATTCAATTGTCAAATCGAGATTTCATGAAATCGAAGTTTGAAATCTCACTTTCATTTCTAAAATTGAAACTTTATGAAGTCTTGAGTAAATACTTGCCAATTTCAATGAAAAAATGTCAAAACGCTGAATTAAAATAACCCATAATTCTCAAAATTCTCTAATTTTGTTTATACTCGAATGCTAATTTGTAATATTTTCATTACCCCTCCATGATAAAACAGATTTCATCGATAAATCAATGCACCCTTCGATCGGTGGCGCATAACCTCCGATGCTCCCCACTTGAACAGTAATCGGTGGACATTTAAAATTAAACGAGCCATGAAATGCAATCAATCCAGTTTCATGAAGATTGAAAGTTACAATGAGATAAAATTGTGTTAAAATGCATGGCAACAGTAATTACATCGTCAAGACGTACCTAATGGCGCCGGAGTATGGTATCATCTCACCTCCTCCCATTTTAGACAGATTTCCGGTTGAGTGACTAACGAAATTGTAGCATTTAACGTCAACGAGACCATATTGTACGTCAGTGGAATTAAGTTTTAAACAAGTTAGATTCAACAGTATGTGATGGGCGGGCGGGCAATGTGGGGGGGGGGGGGGGCACTGAATGCGGTATAAAATTACAGCTGGAATTATTCGTAAATGCATGATTGAGGAAAGGATAAACATGAGTCTGTCCAGTTTTCAGTGATGGTAACGAATCCGCACCAATTGTTTCCCACTCGTTATTCATCAACGAGGTCCATCATTTTCCGTTCGACAATTGAATCCGTAATCAAGCCTCGGGCACCGCTGATTGCGCCAGTGATTTTGAATTAACGGAGCATGCAAATATTTTCGAAACTCGGGGGAGAGTGGTTTTTTGTAAGTGGCATCTACATATTCGAGGTTTACGCAATTTATGACGTCGAAATTTGCTTTCATCACGCTGTACGGAAAAATCACTTTTCCGACACATTGAAGTGGAAAAATTTTGTTCATAAACAAATAATTAGTATATTGCCGGATGGGCGTTATGGGGTTTTTTGCTCACGTGGTGTTTGGCAAACCGAGCGGCATCATATTTTGCCGTAGTGATTTTAGGGTTTTCGAGTTTGGGAAGTATGTAATACCAATTCCCGTACGAGAAAGCCCCAGAAGCAGTACGGCAAATACTATTTCATCACGCTGTGTCGGAAAAGTAACTATTCAGTCACGGTCTGCTTCACGTCGAGTGATTGAATAGTATGTTTCGTCACGAGTGAGACAGAATTTTCACGAGTGTGAAGTTGGCTGCCGGAGGCGGAGCCGAGGGCTGCCAATCACACGAGCTGAAAATTCCTGTCTCACACGTGCCGAACAATAGTTTTTGTCAGTGATGTTACACTCAGCTAGTGGTGAACTGTGCTTCTTTTCAATCACAAGAAATTGAAAAGCTCTTTTCGATCTCAAGTGATCGAAAAGGCACTTTTTGAAAAAAGTGGTTTTTGACTCGTGGGGTTATATCACTCGCCTTCGGCTCGTGATATAAACCTCCCACTCGCCAAAAACCATTTTTTTTCACTTGTTACAAAATATACTATTTTTTTGGAGAACATCCTCGAGGCATAAAATGCAAAAGAAAAAATTTATTTTAACTTTTGAAAATCTTGAGGTGGACACTTATAATCTACTGACCCGGTGGTACTGCCAAAATTATGAACGTTTGTCTCCTAAGCTATTTTTAAATTGAGATTTACGATCGTTATATGATCGTTATAAAAAACTTCAATTGAGACTTTCTGCGGTTTTAATTTTAGAATTCAACAGATTGTTTTAAATCTAGAAAATTTCTAGTTCATATTTAGAAAGATCAGTTGAAAACTATGAAAGTTTCTATTCTGAGAATGTGGACACCGAAGTGAAGATCTCGATCATGTACTCTGGGACTGCCCTAGATTTGACCTTCCTAGACAAAAAATGTATAACTCTTTTCGACTGACCCAAATTCTCCCTCCGTACTGTATAAAAACAATATTGAAAAAGTTAGACGTAGAGTGCATAAAAATTGTTACAAACTTCCTGAACGAAGGTAAAATCAACATCTAAATGTAAATAATGTAAATAATTGTTTCACTGACATTGAACCACAAGATGTAATCGCACCAACCTAATCGATAATGTGGATATACCACCATCTTTATACCATACTACTGTCAGTAATACTATTGTTATAATTAGTATATAACTATCATTACTGCTGATATATTTTGATTTGCTGTATGGACCAACCCGCCTCGGGCTTTTATCAATAAAAAAAAATGAAAAAAAAAATGATATAAGTACCTCACCCAGTCCCCTTTTTTTAAAAAATGAAAGTTCACTGTTAATTAATTATGGCCTCTAAATACTTCGATAGCGATTCTTAAATTAATTTCAGTCTTCCTTGAGGTGAACAAAGATTGCCATAGGTTTAGGCACAAAAAAATCTGAAGGTAAACAAGGATGATCCGTGTTGATCCAGAAAAAAATATGCCTGAATTAAAATAGTCTTCCCTAAGGAGAAATTTAACATGCATATGCATTAG
This sequence comes from Psyttalia concolor, assembly GCA_030522845.1. Lineage (NCBI taxonomy): Eukaryota > Metazoa > Arthropoda > Insecta > Hymenoptera > Braconidae > Psyttalia > Psyttalia concolor. The sequence goes on along the minus strand of JAPYZM010011453.1, from coordinate 6,536 downwards.
ATTCAACTACAGTAAACACCACATTCTGGTATACATTAAATTTGACCCCAGTATATTTTTCTTCGCGACACAAAAGTCTTTGTAGTCTAGTAAATTCCGTATCAATCGATGATTGATTAGTCATTGCCCAATGGCATCACTTTCGGAGAGGGGGGACTTTTCCATGTCACCACATCCACCAAAACCACGAATTATAATTCACGTCGTAATGTGCAGAGGTGGCGACACGAATTTCCCCGGCATTTCTCGTTACAATCCTATAGGGTGGTAAAACCACTAATGCCACTTCCATTATAACGTCACTTTCGTTCTGAAATTTGCGAACGACCACTACATGACTCTGAAATCATACCGGAGGGAGGATGCCGCGGGGAAAAAGCAAATGCGATACCGTTCCACTCTGTTCCCCATCCATTGTATAGTGGAATTGTACAGAGGTGTCAGATTTCCGTCGCTTTGGCTCGAATCGATGATCTCGACGACGGCAAATACATAATGGGATTTGGAAAAACTATTCACGCAGCTTGAAGTGCTCACATAGCAAATACATTAAAACTAGGCATTTGTATGCTGTATTTGCATAGCATCCCCTGATTCTACCTGGCTGAAAATTTGTGATTGGGCAACTACTGACGAATTAAAACGTTTTTGGAGACGTCTCATTTATCATTATGGATTTTTATATCGGGATTGAAAACAAAATTGCAGCTGTGAAGGACTTATTTTTGCGGGAGAAAAGATTTTGATATTTCAACAGCCTCTCCCTTCCGATCATTCTCACGTCGGCCCAACCTATCTGCAAATGAAAATACTAACATATCAGGGTACGTCATGATTATGCAACGTATATTCTTGAATGAACCCCTAGATTATTTCTAATTTCGTTCAAATTTAAGATTTTTTGGAGTAAAATACTTTGCACTAATTCTGAACGTTAATAATTCTCAGCGTAGTTCATTCAAAATCAACTGTTGTATAATTATTTGATAATCCAAGATAATTGTAAAATTTGCGAATAGACTTTTTACAAGTCTAGGAATGGCTAGGATGAAGAAATATGGAGAAATATCCAGTATGGGTTCACCTAGACCATAAAATTGACAGTCGGTTAAATGTCCGCGAGAACAACCGTGTCGGCTCAGCACACTTCACGCGAGTAAAAAACGCATAACGATAGGCCGGAAATATACTATTTTCTATGATTACGGATGGCCCCTAACAGCACCTGTTCTTTTCAAAGCATCATAATAAAAGTTAAATTATTAAGATATTCACTTTAAATTCACCATATTTAACATATAATATATATATTAAAAAATAATTATTTTTCTATTTAATATAAAAGGTTGCATTCAAGAATCTCAAATAAGCACTCGAAAGCATCTCGAATGTGGAGTTGAATAAAAAAAAGTCGAAATCGAAGCACGAATACGAATGCACGTCAATTAGATCCCTGAATGATGTAATTGCTATAGAATGTGGCCTTCAAATCAAATTTCTAAATTAAAACAGAATTTTTAAAATATTTAGAAGTGATTGAATGAACGAGACGTAATAATCCAAATGAAAATGGACATTTTCAAATAAAACGAGACAAGTAATTTGAAATATTATTATTTTTATTTATTTGGAAAGAAATCTGTTTCAAGTTCATCTCGAATGCTGTAATCAGCCATCGCCCGGAAACTTTCACCTAATGAATGATAAGATTTAGAAGATTCCGGTGATTATTGTTCAACAATTTCAATGAGTTACAAATTAGAAAAGGAACCAGAATCATTATTATCTTTTTCATCACGCTGTGTCGGAAAAGTAACTTTTAAAGGGTACTTTTTCGACACATTGAGATGAAATAGTACATTTCGTAACAAGTGAAAAAAAAATGGTTTTTGGCGAGTGGGAGGTTTATATTACGAGCCGAAGGCGAGTGATATAATCCCACGAGTCAAACAAGCACTTTCCAGTCACTCGACGCAAAGCGGAGAGTAACTGAAAAGTTACTTTTCCGACACAGCGTGATGAAAAATTATGTTCGTAACTCGTGAAAAAAGAAGTTTTTGACTCATGGGATTATATCACTCGCCTTCGCCTCCTGATATAAACCACCCACTCGCCAAAAATCATTTTTCTGCCATAGGTGCCCGTAGTCGCGCGATTCTAACCTCGCTTCGCTCGGTTAAATCGCGGATTACGGGCATAATAACATAAAATATTGTATGGAACTCGTGCATAATGGCATTTTTTGGCTGGTGGGATTATAACACTCGCCTTCGACTCATGTTACAACCTCCCACGAGCCAAAAACACCATTACGCACATGTTGCATAATATAGTATTTTTCTCTTGTTACGAAATATACCATTATAGGGAGTTAAGAAGAATTGTAAATGATTTATGAAAGTTTTGAGTTCATAAAATACCGTGGCTGGTAATGAATGCAGTATTGGAAGAAAAAAGAAATTGAAATAAAAAACAAGCAGGGGTTGTAGCCTGATCGGCTGAAGACATGACTATCTCTTTGGCTTTCATTTAATTTTTCTATTTCTTTTTCATTTTTACCAATTTTGTTGATCGTAGACTTCTGAATGATTCATTACAACTTCATTATCACTATTTAAAACTTCATAATGAATTTCATTATTCCTATTAAAAATGGTCACTTTCCAATTGATGTCTCAAAAATGGAATATCACTGAAATTACTGCTCTGATTGAGCACTCTTGAAATGGCACCCATTGTTATCATAAAAGCCAGTTTGCAAAAAAACATAAAAGTCAGGACATCTCGAAAACTCGGTAGGGACAGGTGCATACGTACCGATCCATTTAAATAGAGAACATGGAGACAATGATTTTGAAAAATTGCCAATATATTTGGACAAAACGATTTAATAAAAAATGTTTTCCTATACATGAAATACATATGCATTGGGGGACTCCTATTTTTTTTGATTCTCAAAAATTATTGTGTTTTCAATTTCCCATTTTCATTTTTTTAGCGTGATAAAACATCAAAATAATAATAATAATAATAAAATAATAATAATAATATAATATAATTGGCAAATTTTCTTACGAAGGCTATTTTTTGTTTTCCCCTTTTTATTAGATAAATGTTTTGCCGATAGTAAATCTCATTTTTTCGCGAGATTTATTGCAAATGATTGGTTATGCCTCACCTTTAATTTTGAATTAATGAAGATATCATGGAGCGAGTGTAGATTGATATTTATTATACGTTGAACCCATAATTTGTCGTGCCTTTTCTTTTTTTTATGAACTGAAAAAAATTGATAATTTTTCAGGTTTTATCTAAATAACTGAAGAGTCATATCCAGCTGTTGCAGTCATTAGCGTAACTCTCGCCCCTCGATTGAGCACCTAAAAAAAAACCCTCTTTTTGTTTCCATCATGAGGTGTCAGCCGTTTAATTACTTTCGACATTCTGTCATTTTACAATTTATCCTTGTTCAAATATCGAAATTAAAATCGACATTGTAATGGAAACGACATCAGCGATTACCCTCACCTTCAAGTACATAATATGCGAAAATTATTTCGTAAAGCGAGCGTATAAAAAACGTATTTTACGGTCAAAAAACGGTATCTTGTAATGTACCAGGCATATTTTATGTTTAATTTGGATGTAAAGTACGGTAAATAATGTATATTACGTTGAAATTTTTGCGTTCCATTCCAAATTATAATTCGTGTCCAATCAATGTTTACTCACGAGTCAATCATTTTTCATCTATTAATGTTTATCTAGTCATTGTTTTTAGAAGTAAAGTTGACTGCAAAAGATTGTCTTTTTTCATTGAAAAAAAATATTTTGGAAGGTCCAGTACTCTTTTTGCAAATTCTTAGTATTTTCTCAAAATGCCCTGTTTAAGGATATTCGGGTGAGGAGGAAATGTAGGAGGTGAAGCGGAGGGAAATGGATGGTATTCTTGCAGAAAACCAATCCCTGAGAACAAAATTTTTGCGCTTTCAACTTATAATAGATGATGCACGTTTTAGCAAGTTCTTCCCCAAAAATATTTTTTTTTCAACTGATTGAAGTTTTTCTATTAGTTCCGTGCATCGAAAAAATTTTATATGTTTTATTTTTAATAAATGGAAAAATATATATAATTGATTTGAAAAAATGGCAACCCCGTCGGTGTCTAGTTTTTTCAATCCTAGGAATAGCGATGTAGCAGATTGCCTCTATTGGAAGTTACTAGCATTATGACGGCCATATGTGTTGTGGGCCTTTATGTTTATTAACCTCTAAAAATGTGTTGAAGTTATTACAAATGTATCATTTGAAAGGCAAACGCGTGACAGAACTTCAATACAAAACTACACTAACCAATAAATATTGGAAAATTCGGTATGCTATGAACAGCAGATTATTGAGTGCACGAATCAGGATGAAAATAATGAAAATATATCTGCTGGGAAAAGTGGAGATAAATCGTTGACTTCAGTGCTGCGCAAAAAATTAACAAGGGTTGCTATAAGCATTAAAAATTTGATCGTCTTTCTTTTACCAATTACAAATTTTCTGATATTCCTTTTTTTTCTGGATTACCCAGAACCTAAAGAAAATATTCTAATCATTAAACGGCTATCTCTCTCTTGGTAGTCGTTTAAAAATTACCGCGCTACCCCTACCAGCCGACAACTTGCGACGTTGCTGCTCGTTTCCGTTGCGCGCGCTGAAATTTAATTTTCCAGTAGTTTTTCCATTATTATTAATAAACCATTCTCCTAGGCTACAAAATTTTTAGCTCAAAAATTAATTGATCACATTCTGTATATCTGTACAAAATTTCATTACCTTGGCTGCATTTTTTCATTGGGTTCTAATTTTTTTTCTAAGTCCCATAAAAACACGGGTTAAATGACCGATTTTCTAAAAACTCATAATAAATAAACTATTCTCTGCAGCAGTTGGAAACTTTGCACGCAGCTTCGCAAAAAATTGACCAGTCTGCAGAAAAAAAATTGAAAAATTGGCTGCATTTTTCTAGGGCCGTTTACCTCGCCCGAATATCCTTAATAGAGTATTCGATGGCAGAGTGATTTGTTGTCAAATACTTTTCAAATGTTAGTGATGAATTCTGAGAGATTTCTTTGCAATACCTCTGTAAGCAAAAAATATCGCTAAAATCGTAATTTTTCAATTTTGTTTGTTTAAAGAAATTGATTTGGAAATCCTAACTTCTTTGAATCGTACTTCTGCCGAACTTCGTATCAAATCGCTAAATACTCGTTGGAAATTATTGAAAATTGTTGGTTCTCTACGAATCAAGATAATGTAAAAGTAATATTATGTCCTCCCAGTGGACATATTTTGAGGAAAACTTTTCGTAATTCCATCAAAAATTTATAGTCATTTATAATCTATGACATTATTTACCTCAAAAAAACAATTATTTTATTGTTAGCTGAGCTTTTTACACTTAAATAGACATAACACCCTTTCAGGAGAAAGAAAATGTTTCTTATCTTTCAAATTTTTCAATAAATGTCTTAACAAAAGGCATGCATAATTTTTTAAATCCAAGGATATTAATCTCGGGAAGGTAGTGATGAATATCAATATGCTTTGATGTCGAAAAATGTTACGAATTCTGAGCACGAAATCTGGTTAAAAAAATCGCGAAAACGTTGGCATTGTGTTATCTTTTAAAAAGCGGACTTTACGATTAGATTTCATATGGGAGGATAGCCCCGTCTAGATCCCCACCGCATCGTCAAGTTCATAACTCTCCGGCTACCCCGAGAAAGGCCGTATCAAGAGTCATACAGCACCAGCAGTAGCAGCAGCACCAACTACGTCGGTCATATTTCACTCTAACATTTCCGCTTCTGCAAATCGACTGTTGCTCTTCTCACAACGAAACTAATATCCCAGAGGCGAGAGGGAAAAATCTCACCCCAACGTCAAATATTCAGAACTGTAAACGTTTGAACTAGCGCGGGATGAAAAAAGGTGAGAACAAGATCGAGAAACAGTGAGGAGGGAGAAACTGTGAGTAGAGGAAAAGTAAAACCTTTGGTGTGCGCCTTATTTTTCGTCTACAAAAGGTTCCCGCCTCAATTTCACAACGAATAGAATTACAGAAGAGGGGATTATACCGTGGGTAGAATAAGGCCGTGCACCAGGGATGAAAGTTGAACAATAAAAAAGAAAGAGAAAATTTGTGCGAGAGAATGGGAAGCGGAATAGCGCTGAAAGGGTCACGAACCTTGGACTGACGTTTAATTTTCTCTTTCATTGAATTTGGAAAAATGTATTGTAAATGTAAATTAAAAGAAAAACAAACCTCGTCATTTTTAAAATCACTAAATTTTTTAATTTTACCAGCGTGGGAAGGTTGACGGTTTATTCTGCAAAAAAATATACTAAAACTTCATGAAAAGTTGCATACATGTTTTTATGCCACTCCTGCCTGAAACCGGCTGATTACGCACGCGGCGCTTCGCGCCGTGTGCCTAATTCAGCCGGTTCCAGGCTGCGTGGCATAAAATTATGTTCAGGACTTG
>JAPYZM010011403.1:0-10317 GCA_030522845.1 Psyttalia concolor | reverse complement strand
CAAACCTAATTTTGGACCTCCATGCATTATTTCTGCAGGTTAAAAATTCGATCCCCTGATGATTTGATCATTATTTCACGTGTAATCAGGGTCGGCGACGTCGCGGTGACAAATTATTACACCCGGCCCTGAAGGCTCGTCTTCTTGAGATTTTTTTCATATTTTTATTACTAGACTGGAGATGAACGCGAGCTACGCGCGCGTATAATTACGTTTGCGGTGCTTTCACATGAATTTATATTTCGTTGGATTAGACCAATTTTTCAACCTTTGTCTAAAGTATGTTTTGTGACCATTGCAACTTTTTGAGGTTAAATTAAAAAAGGTGAACCTTAACCCCAAATGTGAGGAGCGCTTCGCATGACCTGGGACCACGAGGAGCTGGCTGTTCATGCTCCCAAAAAGTTGACATTCGCGGGTGGAAATCCACGAATCCCAACTGGCGCAATGCTGTAATATACTGCCTGGTCAGGTAACGCAAAGTCGCGATGTTCGGTTGGAAGATGACGCTCATACCTCATTTGTCCTGTGCATGCACTTTTTGAACACTCCTCGGTCCCTTCTGACCGTAGTTTTTATAAAAACATTTTTTATAAAAACTCCACTTTCGCGGATATGCTGTTCGGATTTTCACTCTACACTTTTTCGGCATTACAAGACGTTGTTAGGTCGAGGTCTAAGTTGCACTAGGATCACTTCACCCCTTGACCAAATGGCTGACCCTGGCACTTGCGGGGACGGTCCCCGAAAGAGCTCCCGCTTTGGCTTTGAAGAATCAATGAGAAGTGAAAATTAATACATATTCAGAAAGACTGAAGGTATTCTTGTATTTTTAGAATAATAACACTGAATATGATTTTAGAGAAGAAAATTTATGAGAGTTTCAATTGTGGAATTTTAAGTGCATTGAGGAACTCTCTATTTATTCCCCGAAAAAATCTGGCAATTCACTGAATTTTTTGTGAAATCTGAAATTCTATGACTTCATTACCCCCCAGTAAAATTCAGTATGATTGTTCTAGAAATGAGTAGTAAACTGCCCATGAAATTTAATTTCTTTTCTAACAGTGAGATTGAGATTGTTAGAAATTTAATTTAATGTATTCCATTTTTTTCCCGGATTTTCGCGCTCAATTCCAGCTATTTATGAGGACGTGGCAATCGAGCTAGACTTGAAATATAAATCGTGTTTTTTGTTCCGCAACAAAAAAAAAATGAATAAATAAAAAATGAGCAATCAAAATCTCATCGAACTTCAATTGATGCAGCTGGAATTGCAGTTACACCTCATAAATTGCCGGGATTTCTGCATATATGATGGGAGAGTCTTAATTATCCGCAACTCCCTTGATTAAAACTAAATGAAAACTCAACGGACGCTGAGATAATAACTGGAACTGAGATAAACGGTTAAAAATAATTCCAACGCACTCAACGCAAAGTATGAAATCACTTTTTTTCCTGTACTCAAGTAGAGAAAAAAAAGTCATGCCTCGTTCAATTGAGAAACTACTGTTGTGCTATTTCACCGTTTTAATGTTCGCCGTAAAGAGACACACTGTGCATCGATAATAGCGCTCATTTTCCCTTCCCATTGACCACTGATGATCGGTAAAATCGTGGCTTGGAGCGACGCCAGGATTTCCCACTCATCTCGCAGTGAGAAAAAAAAAATAACTTTGCCAAACAGATTTGTTTTCGATCAAGTGCCTGAAATTCCTGTAGTAAAACTCGCTTTAAATTCTTGTCCGAAGAATATTTGATTGGCAAAATTAATTTCTTCTTCTCCGCACGCATTCCGATCCGAAGAAGAATTCATTTTCAAAGGGGGAAAAAATGATCAATCTGCGGAGAGCAAACGCTCGCGTTTTAATAAGCGTCCAATTATTTGTGACATTTCAATGTCCTTCTCTCATTATTTCTCGTCCTCTTGAAATCGAATTATTCCCGAGCAGAGAGAAAAAAAAGTAGGACAGGAGGTAAACACAATTTTTAAACCGATTCCCCCAGAGGCGACCTCGAGTGTGTACATCTGATTACATAGTTATGAAATGGCGGGAGTCATCGTAGACAAGAGAACTCTTCTCTCTTTTTTTTTCGCAGGAGTCGAGAGATTATTCAGCTCAATACTCATTTTCATTTTTTCAATGATCTGGTATTCAGTGAAATTGGAAAATAAGTGAAAAAATTGGATTCTCACGAGAAGAAACCAATTTCAATTCAACACTAGAGACTTGAGCCTCCCCTAAAACTAAAAATGAGTTTTTTAAGAGTTAAATCAAGGATGTTCTGACCTTCACTTTGAGATCTTCACAAATGGAAAATTACTATATTTCGTAACAAGTGAAAAAAAACGGTTTTAGGCGAGTGATATAATCCCACGAGTCAAAAACCACTTTTTTCACGTGTTATGAACAATATTTTTCATCACGCTGTGTCGAAAAAGTAACCTTTCAGTCACTCTCCGCTTTGCGTTGAGTGATTAAAAAGTGCTTTTTCGACACATTGAGATGAAAAATATTGTTTGTAACACGTGAAAAAAGTCCCACTCGCCAAAAACCATTTTTTTTCACTTGTTACGAAATATACTATTTCATCACGCTATGTCGGAAAAGTGCTTTTCCGACACATTGAGATGAAAAATATTGTTCGTAACACGTGAAAAAAGTGTTTTTTGACTTGTTACGAAATATACTATTTCATCTCAATATCTCGGAAAAGCACTTTTCAGTCACTCGGCTCGAAGCGAACAGTGACTGAAAAGTTACTTTTTCGACACAGCGTGATGAAATAGTATATTTCGTAACAAGTGAAAACACCCACGAGTCAAAAACCACTTTTTTCACGATTTGCGAACTAGTAAATTTCGTAAGAAGTGAAAAAAAATGGTTTTTGACGAGTGGGAGGTTTATATCACGAGCCGAAGGCGAGTGATATAATCCCACGATTCAAAAACCACTTTTTTCACGTGTTACGAACAATATTTTTCATTACGCTGTGTCGGAAAAGTAATTTTTCAGTCACTGTCTGCTTCACGTCGAGTGACTGAAAAGTGCTTTTCCGAAAAAAGTGGTTTTTGACTCGTGGGATTATATCACTCGCCTTCGGCTGGTGATATAAACCTCCCACTCGCCAAAAACCATTTTTTTTCACTTCTTACAAAATTTACTAGTTTGACACATGGCAAAATATACTATTCTTCACTTGTTACGAAATATACTATTATCGCATCTAGAAAAAAAAACCTATAATTTTGCCCAGCAAATATAATATATCGGATTAAATAACAGAAATCGCCACGCAAAATTCGGGTGTAAATTCTCATCCCAAGAATATTGAATTGGCAAAATTTCATTTTTTTCTGAATACAAAATCACCAATTTTTTTTTTTTACGTTTTTCGCAGAATAACAAGAATGTTACAGATGCAGTCAATCAATAGCAACAGTGATAAAAAAAATAAATAACCAGCAACAACCTTTGTATAGATATATGTACAGTTACGCAGGCGCCCCATGGACGGTCTCATTACAAACCGGCGAATCCTTAACAGGGAGAGACCGGTCGAGGCGGGAGAGTTCAATGCTTGCATCAGCAGAAAAGTCACTCTTGCCCAGATACACACACCACTATCACTCGCGTTGTGTATCATGTGATAAACATACGCGTACTGTCGTCTCCGTTCCATATTAGGGAATGCTGTGGCCTTCTCTCGACGCATTTCGTATTATACCCACTGGCCACATTTGCCACGCGACGATTCAGGGAATGAGAGAGTATTCTCCCATCAGGCACTTTCAAAAGACATGTTGGAATATGGATGCTGATAAATAAATAAATGTAGCAAAGCCGCGAAATATCTTATCAAGTTCTCTTTATCAGCAGGAGGAAAGCGCATCTGCACTATAAGACCCAGAGACTGAGGTCTTAGAATAAAAAAGGATTAACCTTGGGATGGCAAGATTTTTTAGCGATCTTGAATGAACTTAATCCATTCGATAGATATTCAATTAATACCGAAAGAAGAAACAAAAAAATAAAAACCTAATACTGTGTTTAGAAATCATTCATTAGTTAAAAGACGACTTTAGTTTTTTTCTAGACTTCTCAAAAACTATTGGAGCTAGCGATCTAATTCCAAATGCAACCAATTCTTCAGAGAATTTGGGCTCTGGTAGATACTCCAAACAACTCAGAGACGCCTGAAGCCTAATAGGCAATGTAATCACAACTTCAGTATTCAACTCTGGTACCTAAGTTGCATTCCAGTTTTGTGATTGCATTGTCTATTAGACCGTAGGCGTCTGCCAGTTTCTTTGGACTACCTCACGAAATCTAAATTTTCCCAAGTATCCAATGTATTCGGACTTACACGGCTAACCCCAGACTGTCGGTCTGGTGTCAATTAAAAGGGCCCATCAGTGAAAATTATCGAGCGGTTTTCCGGAGTAAGTCATCAATCTTCGTCGAGTGATTTTTGTGCAGCAGTGAAGGAGCCGTCAAATATTCCAACCATTCATTTTGACGAAGTGTCATCATCCGATGAATCATCATCAATTTCTCAAGTCCAACGATGGATTTTTTTCTTCCACTTCCTCCACTTGTAACAAACAATATCTCCGTAATAATTGAATAAACAAAGCCGTTGGTATGAGTTACGATCAACAGCTATGAAAAACACATTCCCCGAGTGGCCATAGATCAACCAGAAAAACGACGATGACATTGTTGGAATATATCGCGTTACCCCAGACGTATTACCCTCAAGGCCTTCGATTTATCGTCTAAATGGGATTTTATACGGATTGACGATTCTGTCCTTCTGCACGATCACACGAGTCTACCTGCGCTAAGCGCAAGGTAATAAGTATCGATGGCTCTCGGAGGGGTACTCGATTGTGTCATGCATATACGCGATTCCTCATGATGCGCGCGGTTCAAGGGAGTCAGTGCCGGTAATGGATATTACGTGAGGATTATCATTGTCACTGGTGTTGACCATGTACGTGTAGCTAAATAAGATGTTGCATTCACTCGATTGATTTCCACCGGGAGCTCTCGCACTCAGTCATACATTCATTATTCAATCAATTATGGTGGTCTGTCTGCAGAGTCTCACTGTGGGAATTTCTAGTTTTTTTTTTTGTTATTATGGGAAAGTGGAGTGCAATTTCTTTGGTAATGTTTCACTCTGTACAATAGGTTTTGCCTCTGCGTCAAAATTTTTTAATATTTCCTCTTTGTCTGCAGAATCTTTAAATGCAGAGTTGTCCATTTTTGAGAATACTGTTACCTGTTCCCAGAGTAAAATTGGGCCGGGATGATCGCAATTTCGGGTTGGGGATGAAGAAGAAAAATCCTCGGCGTCCTCAGGGTACTTGAGTCAATCAAAAGGAGAGAGAGGGTCAATAAGCACCTTCACGAAGAAAAAAATAGTATTTTCATCACGCTGTGTCGGAAAAGTAACTTTTCAGTCACTCCCTGCTTTGCGTCGAGGGACTGAAAAGTGCTTTTCCAACACATTGAGATGAAAAATATTGTTCGTAACACGTGAAAAAAGTTGTTTTTGATATCACTCGCCTTCGGCTCGTGATATAAACCTCCCACTCGCCAAGAACCATTTTTTTTCACTTGTTACGAAACATACTATTTTGCAATACCTGCCCAAAAAGTTCACTTGTCGTCCCTGACGCCCGGAAAACCGCGATTCTAACCACTCCGTTCGGTTAGATCGCGGTTTTCGGGGCCAGAGCCGAAAAATATTATACGTCACTCGGCGATAAAAGTATTATCTGACTCATGTGATTATAATCCGAGCCGAAGGCGAGGCCATATAAAGCCACATTCGTCAGATAATACTTTCATCGCCTGGTGACATAATGTACTATTTCGGTACCGGTTTTCGTGCGTAAAGGGGTACTTTTCCGTACAGTGTGCGTAAAAGTCAGAAATCGTGCGTAAAGTGAAACACGATCTTGACTTTTCCGCACTCGTCGCACACAAAAAAACCACTTTGCCCTCAAACCTCAACTCGTGCGAAAAAGTGCTACTTTACGCACTAGTTGCACAATATACAATTTTTCAATCAAAAATTCTTCGCACCCGAATTTAAAGCGAGATTTTCTGCGTGCGTTTTTGTCATTTAATTATCTAATAAATTGTTAATTATTGCTTATTTTATGTTTAATGGGCAGGATTAAATTGTTTTGTCAGTGTTCACGCAAGTCAAAGTGTCGTTGAATTTAATGATTGAGTGATAAACTCGAGGCTTCGACGAGATTTGAACCCTAGTCGTCTGCGTGTAGAGTATTCGTGTTCTCCAAACGTGAGAAGAGCCAACAGCTCCCGTCCCACAGGGTTAAAATCAAAAGTCGGCAAGTCCCGTTCTGAATCATTGGATAATACCTTAATAAGTCATCGTCATCGTCATCGTCACTGAATCCCTAATTCGATCCAAACCGAGACATTCACTTTTCGATGATCAAAAGCCCTCCCACATGTCTTTCCAAAATCCTCTGTAGGCGTTGAAATTTGAATTTCAGTTTTCAAATTAACCCGAGCGATTGCGTATCGGGTGGGGCTCACCATTCACTCCCCCAATGGATTGAGTCTCTCTCGCCGCGGCACACATTCAACTACAGTTTCTCTCGCTCGAGTGGTGGGCGATTTTTCTCACTCGCTCTCCCTCTCTCTCTCTTTCTCTCTCGAGTATATTTGAGAGTCCACCTCCGCACAGAGAGCACGCGAGTCACCGGCTATTTTGCCCCCTTCAAATCATGCCGGATGTTGCCTCAGGTAAGCGTTCGGCTACGGCCCCAAGGTGATCCGTGTACTTCGTGGAGTCTGTCTCCCTCGCGCGCACTTATCAGCTGCCTCTCCTTATTTTTTTTCTTTCTCTCTTTTTTTTTCGTTGTTCCTCTTCTCTCGGGGCGTGCTTGGCATACGAGCAGTCGTCGGAGATCTCTCTTCAAATACAAAAGCCCCGTCCAGTCGGGGGTCGAGCCTACTTTTATAACTCGTCGGCTTTTTTTAGATCTCATTTAAATTTTTTTTCACCTACAACTGTCAAATTTTGTTTTTCCCTGATTAGGAGTCGAGTTATTCCGTCTGCCGTTGGCACCGCTTGCCACCCTCAAATTATCTGGGGGCACTGGTTCCTCATGTCAATGATCGGAGATTATGTTGTTGGAGTTTCTGTCGAGGAGGTGAGGGCATGGGAAATGAGGAAAAAATCGATAAATGCACTAGATTATTGTCAATTCACATGTTCCGTTTTTCAAATAATTCATTCCATATTGGATAACATAAGATAGTGAATATTAAATTCTTCTTTTTTTTTATTACTTAAACTAGAATAATGAATATTAAATTCGTTTCTTATCGACGCTCAAACATCGGAAGTTGATACTAAAAAGAATTTTTTCCGGCAATTAACACTTTCTTATCTCAAAAAACTGAGGAATTACAGAAACAGAAAATGTTAAAAAATGCTCAACCCACAGGTTTCAACAATGATCCCTCCCTCTTTCCCGTCCCGCATCAGCGGGAAACCACCTGCCGTCACCTGTTACATCTCCACATTATTTCCTTACCTCAAGAGGTGACAGGTATGTTTTTCGGGGCCAACGAGTAACACAATAGTCGCCCATTGCAGCTGAAAACCCCCCCGAGAAATGAGGGAAAACTCGGTGAGGAATGTAGAGAGAAAAAAAAATTGTCACAAAAGACTCGTCACATTCAAATGAGGTCTATTTGAAGTTTAATAGGGTCATTGTGGCAGATTACACATAATGGAAAAATAAATTGACTGGGAAAGTGACAATGCGAGCGGAGTATGGACCAATTCCTCTCATCTCCTGGGAAAGAATGAAATTGATAAATTTTCCGCAGAAAAAAATGGAAAAATACTTGTCTCCGTGTCTGTAGTGTCAAATTCGATCTTAATGATTAGTTAAAAATAAAATGAAAATTAATTAAGGCAGCAGTACGTGACGCAACGTCTGAGGATAACGACCTCAAACCTCCCGGGCCCCCCCCCCCCCCCTCTAACTTTTTATTTTACCTCGGGGATCATTATGAAACAGAGGCAATTAGTTTATGGCTTGCGCACACAGACGTGTCTCGAGAACAAAGGACGCATGTCCTTTCATCTCTCTTGGTTTGGCGTTTTAGTTTTTTTTTTCTAACTCGTAATTTTATTATTACGCTCGTTCCTCGTAAAACGGCTGATGGATACGGCTGTCGTCTTTCTCGAGGTTTTGAGGATTACGAGGAAGAGAGAGAGATAGAAATGTGGCTGAGGCGTTACAACAAATTGCTGCGAGAATTATCCGCGCTATGGGTGAGAGTCAGGGTCGTCACTGCGTGTCGTCAACTGATGCATTTATGAGAAATACGGAAGTCTCGGGGCTTTTGTTTGCGGGAGAAACGGTTTTTCCCGGTTTGTCTTGGACATTTTGAGATTATTTGGAGTACTTGGATTTTTTTTTTTTTCAGATATTCTCCCATATTTTTGTTGTATCCGTAAACAAGATCAGAAAATCGGTATTTTAATGAGACGTCGATGAGGGGAAATTAACGAGGTAGAATATACTGGGAAAATTGAATTTTCATATTCTTTTATTATTTTTTTTTTTAGTATTCATTTGAGTTTTAATATCTATTTTATCTTCGCGACAGTATTAAAATTGTAGTGTCGTGGTAACTCCTCTCGTTATTATCTGCATTTTGTGATTTAATGGCATTCAAGAATGATTGGAATTCGATTATTACACTAATCGCACACGGAAGTCATCAGTTTCCCCGTTATATCGGAAATTTTTCAGAGTGTCAAGAATATTTATCCTCTTACGTGTAAAAATTCAGCAATTGGTTCTCTATTAATAGCTTTTTTTCTCTTAAACAATGCATGAGACAAAAATATCCATATTAATGTTGAAGTAAGTGTACGAAATAACATTTCTCGCAAAATATTGTGAAAAATTTATCGGGTATTGGCAATAACTGGACTCTTTCCATCGAATGGAAAGGAATTTTTCCAGTTTTTCTCATTCCTCCCATCGATACGATTTACGATTATCATTTAGTTGCTTTCAAGAATGATTGAAACTCGATTATTACAATAATTACACACGGAAGTCATTGCCTGCCCCCCTCCCCCCCCCCTCGCCCTGCTGACTTGAGAAATTTTTCAATTTGTCAAGAAGACTCAGCCGAGACAAAAATCCAACAATTCCCTGGCAATTCATAATTTTTTCCATAAAAAAATGAGTGAATGGGCATGCCTGGGCATTATAATTCATGCGAAGGTGAATAAGAATGACGTGGAATGCAATTCGACATTTTTGGTATAAAGAATGAAGGAAGAAGAATGAGACAGGAAAAATAAAGCCCGAGGAAATGCGGACGTGATGGTGTGCTGGCGTTCCCTCCCACCCTTGCCAGTTTTGCGCTACGGTTCCTTTACCTTTCCGCTGCCACATCGTCCTTTCCTTTTCTATTCTTTTGTATAATATTAGAGACATACATACGCGGTACAGCACCCGTTACTGGCAATTACGTATGCTGATCGGTTGGATTTTTATCTCATGAATCTTTTATTCCCCTTTTTTCCATTTTTTCTTCGACGACTGAGAAACAATTTTACCTTTCAATTCGATGAATTCCCGAGGGAAATTTCACGCTCAGTGAAAAGATAAAAAATCCTCAAAATTACTCAAAATCTTGGATGAAAAATTATTTTTTCTCGTATTTTCGAAAAACTGAAAGAATTTTTTTTTTCATCCTACAAAAATGGACAAATTTTTTTAATACGGAAATAGTAGATTACGTACCGCGGCCAGTAAAGTAAGGAATGTCTCAGATCACATGGAATTGTCGGCCGAGGCGAAGCCGAGGCCAAAAAACATGTGATCTGAGGCTTTCTTATTTACTGGCCAAGCTGTGTATACTATTTTTCTGCTCGACGTAGCCGGAAAGTGGTAACGTCGTTTAGCGCAGCGGAACGAAAGCTGGGGCTTTTCGGCCGGAGGGCAGAAAAAACATTTTTTGACTCGGGGTACAAAGTGACGTTTTACATATGTCCTGCGCGCGCAAGCTCCCACTCCCCACAAGTTGCAATGAAATAGTATATTTCGTAACAAGTGAAAAAAAATGGTTTTTGGCGAGTGGGAGGTGTATATCACGAGCCAAAGGCGAGTGATATAATCCCACGAGTCAAAAACCATTTTTTTCACGTGTTACGAACTAGTATATTTCGTAACAAGTGAAAAAAAAATGGTTTTTGGCGGTTTTGACTCGCCTTCGGCTCGTGATATAA
>JAPYZM010011402.1:0-16462 GCA_030522845.1 Psyttalia concolor | reverse complement strand
TAATGGTGTTTTTTGGCTCGTGGGATTATAACACTCGCCTTCGGCTCGTGTTACAACCTCCCACGAGCCAAAAACACCATTACGCACATGTTGTATAATGTACTATTTACGCATTGAAGATTGAAACTGCGGTGTCGCCCTCACTATGCGACCAGATTTGCTATAGAAAATTTCCTTGCGGCGTTGCCAAGAGATGACGGCACACACACCTCGATCACACTGTGTTTTGAGAAAAAGGCAACACCACGTTCGCTTATACATGGGCGGCGAGCGCTCATCATGCGACCGACGACGTCGGGTGAAGAGGCGCGACCGACGAAGGGTTAAATTAATATATTTTGAAAATATCTTAAAAACCATCCAATTGATTTCAATTTTCTTGTTCAAAATACTCGCCTCGAAGTCGTCTATTTCAATCACCTAATATATATATATATATATATATATATATATACTTATTTAAATTAAAGTTCAGAGATATTACAATGTAGACAATTGAGGTTTCTCAGGTTTTTGTTTTTTTTTAGTTGAGTGATGTTTCTTTGTTTCAGGATTTTTTATATTTTGTAACAGAGTAGATCCCCCGAATTTTAAATATTTCGCCTCCAGAATTTTCAGAATGAGCCCACCCCATATATCGATTCTCAACTAGCTGGGGATGGGAGAAGGGCGTGGAGGACTTCAGGTGGTTGAGATCAGTCTGGCGTAGACGATAACGTGGAAACTCAAGAAGGCGAGAGAAACTCAATGCGACGGGAGACTGATGTGTGCATCCATATACACTATTTTCTCTTCTATTTTATATATACCTGCCAGTGGATGTTCACACTGTACCTGTCGCTCCACTAGCGTGTTCCACTTACGGTTGGGTTGACGCTCGTGTAAACCTGCATGAACGAAAATTTTCAACGACGAAAATTCGCGGGGAAAACTGGCAAGACAGCATCAATGATGAACGAATGGGTGAGAGGAGAGGATTACGCTTTGTTGAACGGAGGAGCTGTATGTGCTCAGTGTGTAATGTATTTCCAGGGGTTGTTCACTCACGCCGAGAATGCGGATTGTGAACTCTTGGATTTTTTTATTAAATTGGTGGTCCAGGAGGAAACTATTTCGCCAGTTATTTCATTGGTTCATTTCGCCACGGAAGTGTGAATAATTTTTATAAGCAGAGATGTATCCAATTAATTTTATGTATCTTTTCTGCAATTTCGGAGCGGAATATGAAGGGAATATGAAGTCTAACAAATATTAGGCACGCGTCGAGATTATTGTAGTATGCAATAGCAAATTTTTGCTGAAAGTTGAGTGATTCTTCACAGAAGACCGGAGAATTTTTATTGAGTCGTTAACAAATTTCGCTGAGCAGGCGGAGAACTTTTACCAAGTCAACGAATTTTGTGGACGAGCACGTACTAAGCGGCGATTATTATTTAATAGAAAGGTGCTGATGGTATTTCTAATAATTTTTGTTGCAAAATTTGTTCATTACGAATAAATAGGAAATCCACGGAGTTGTGTTTTGACCAAAAATGGGTTTTAATTCGGCGTAAAACGAAAAAAAAATATTTTTGCTGTGATTTTTCACCAGAAAAATCCGCCCATCGATCAATCTTCTATAATCGTTGCACACGGAGCATTAATTCTGAAAAAAAGTCGAGAGTGAGAGCCTCAATCTCATTGATATTCGCGTGACGCCTGTGCTTTTAATTCAATTCCATTCTGACTCCTAAACGCACGTATAACCCTCAACCGCTGTCAATAGCATCCCCAACCCTGCATTCGATTATTATTCCACCCTTAGAAGTTGCCCGAGGACGACGCAAAGAAGTGGGTGTGAGCGGATGAAGAAAAGAGAAAAATGGGTAAAAATTGTAAGAATCGGAAGAAAAAAAAACTGGCGAAAGTTTAAGTTGGAGGTAACTTTGAAGATTAGAGAGCGACGTCAACCGCCTCACGTTGCAAGCCCGCGGGGAGTTTGAGGGAGAAGGGGTGGAGATGCTGAAAACAATTGCCCTGGGAGGGTGATGGTGGCTGAATTTTAAACGAGTGACACTTATCTACCGCCGATGACTGATTTCATCGGCTGGGGAATGGGTGGAATTGATAAAATTGTGACAAACGGAACGGTAATTTTTACTGAAAAATTTTTCTCCCTGTACATTGACTCTCAACTCTCTCTCTCTCTCTCTCGAATGAAGAAAAAAACTGAAAAACAATCATCTTTTTCCAGAAAATAAAAAACCTCTTAAATCCCACGTAATGTGTTTTCCAAATCGTCGGTGCAGGCTGTCGCTTAATGAAAAAAAAGGTACGTACGACTTCTCTCATTGTACGCTTTGTAACGGTAATAATACTGAGCCCCATGAAATCGCTTAATCTCATGACCATTGGAGGAGGTGAGTGCGCCCTCTAGTCCCCACAGGGTTGCTCGTTTAAAAGTTAGATTCGGTACGTTTCCTGCCTCGTCAACGTTCAACAACGTCGTTCGATATTTCCTCTCTGCCCAGTTTTTCTCTGCAGTGCATTGTCAAGCCTCCCAATGGTCGTTACGTTTTTTTCTTCCCTTTTTTTTTATTTCATGTTGCAGGCATCCCTCGAGGGGTTGGAAATGACGTTCCCCTTTTTCGTTATTTCGCGTCATTTTTTTCGGCATTCGGTTCAGTGTAACGATTTGCTGAATGCTATCGTTGAAATTCAATCGTTAATATTCAATTTTTGCGGGATTTTTGAGAGTTGAAACCGAAGTTGCCTGATATCTGTCCTATGGTTTCAATTATTATTCCAGGGACAGATTCATTTCGGTATAAAATTGGTTATAAACTTTTTATTTATACGCCATTTGGAAAAATTCGAACGATGACAGTTGAAATGTTGTGGGTTTGAACATATTTTCGTTGATTCCAGGGAAAAATTAATATTTTTTAATAGTTATTAATTCTAGCACTGGGTTGTTCCAGAGCCCAAAAATATTGAGACAAATGAAAAAATGACTTTTGGATATTTCCTATAACTTTCCGCACTATTAAAACACTTTTGCAGTAAGTTCAGGGGCTATGGAGTGGTGGAGAATATCAAAAGTTCCGACACTCCGGCTGGCTCATTAGAAAAAATAGTGCCTTTGCATGTATACCTCATAATTAATCAATCCCGAATCGTTGTTATTAAGAAATATACTTTACATTAATTTTCCAACAAATAAAAATTTACACGCGGAGTAAAATCCACCTTAAAATCTAGTCAGATTCAATTTGATGAATAGCTGAGGATGATAGATGAGAAAATAGCCGCGCCCCCTCGCGACCCCTGGGTAATGTTAAGGTAATTTATTGAAAATTATATCATTTCTGTCCGGGCGGAAGAAAAGTGACATTTTCCTCTCGCTGCGCGGGAGGGGACTCTTACTTTGCTACCTACGTGGACCGAAAGTGAGCATTCTAACGTCCCTTCGCTCGGCAAAAACGCTCATTTACGCCCATTGTGGAAGAAAAATCGGTTTCAACCCGCAGAAGGAGAATCAGACAAGTATTCCCCACGTGCTTGCAACCCTCGTCTTCGGCTCGTAATCTTGCATGTGATAGCGATTTGGCGACTTTTTCTTCCTAAGCGAAAAGTTTACTATTACTCTTACGCTGGATCGGAAAATCAGATTCTAACCACGGCGAGTCCTATATTACTAAAGGAGATGATGCGGAAGTATCAAAATTTTTTCGAGAATCGATTGTTCTTTTAGCGAGTTATAGTGAGAATCGATATGGTGAAAAGTCATCTCCGGTTATTATGGAGTCAAAACCTCAGCCGTATTTCACATTTCTGTGAGGACCAGAGCAACAACAATCATGATGGATACCGATAATAGTATATTATGCAACATGTGCGTAATGGTGTTTTTCGCTCGTGGGAGGTTGTAACTACAATATTTTATGTCATTGTGCCCGTAATCCGCGATTTAACCGAGCGAAGCGAGGTTAGAATCGCGTGATTACGGGCACCTATGGCATAAAGAATATTTCATTACTATTTCAACCAAACAGCTGCAACCCAAATTTTGTGTTTCTGTTATATTAAGGGCCGGGTGTAATATTTTATAACCTGGAAATCGCCGTGTATAATTATTTAAAAAATAATTATTAAATCGTAACAAAAGATAATTTCCTACATCCGTGCATAATTTCTCCAGGCCGGAAATTAGATTTGCGGGCAATGTGATAATTATTTGCTACGTGATCAATCGCAGGAATTTGGAGGTGACTAGGTTTTACACCCGGGCCTTAGCGTGAAAAATAACAGGTTAATGGTAGTTTTAATTGATTGATTAAGGTGTTAAGGGATTTAGATTGAATGAAGTATGAATAATCAAGTGAGAAATTCCTATGAGCAAATTATCATTATTCTTGAGAATACAATTTTGACAGTTATATTGATTATTTATTTCGATTAACGATTAGATCAGATATGATGATCATATACTGAAGTCAGCATAAGTTTTAACATGAAATGCTACCCCTACCACCTCCATTTTGCGTATGATCGCGTGACCCCCACTCCTTTGTTTGATGTTAAAAGTTATGCTGACTGAACTTTGCAAAAATTCTAAGATGAAGATCATGTTCATGTTCATGATGTTTTTTCAATGAAAAAACTATGATAATATCGAAATTACGGGGAGAGCGCGCGCAGTGAGCCTTATAATGCTAGTCCTATTCTAAAAGAGACACAATTGATACAATCGATTATCCCTAAATTCTCGAAATGTTGAAGCCACGATTCCTTATTGGCTGAAACTGACGACACTGCGCCAAAAACTGTCATGGCGTCCAGCGACACTAACCTCTCAAAATCATAACACGGAACGCGCTCGCTTTCTCTACAATACAACCTGCGCTAGCCCAGTTTCGGATTGTTCAACAATTGTCCATGATTTTTTTCTGCTCTTCGCAAAGATTGATACGATAACGCTCTGTTTAATGGCACATCTTTCTCACCTTTTTTTTCAAAGTCTATGTACCATTTTTTTCTACTCCCATTTACTTGCTGCCAAAGTTATTTAATCCTATAGGATTCATAGTTACTCGATTACTTCTATTAATTAACAACGAGTCCGATAGCGCGCTCCGCGCGCCATATTTGAATTTCCCGCCTCGAATGTGGCGATTGTTTCGACCAATGAGGAATCATCGTTCCGCGTTTCGAGATATTTCGATTAGGACGAACTTCATTTATGTGTTTGTGCTTTCATAAATAGGAATCAATATTACTAAACAAAAAAATTTGATGACGCTTTTTTTTTATAACCGATTTATTCAAAAATATGGTAAAATGGTATATCCAAAATTGGAGACTTCAGTAATACCAAACCCATTTATCACTCCACTGAATGATTATTTTTCCCCCTCAGAAATTTCCAATTGATTTCATTAAGGAGTGCCGTCCCGATTTTTCCTCAACTGAAACCCTGAACAAGAATGTAATTACAGCCTCATGATTTATTCACTATAAACGTCTCAGCAGTCACGAGAAATTGACATTAATTCCATTTACGTTTACCGTTAAATTTCAACTGGAGAAATAAAATGGAGTTATATCGAAGGGCTGTCTCAGAGGCATAACGTTTATGGCCGCGAACTTATTGATCTCGACGTGAGAATGTATTCGCTCATGGAAAGGACAACTGGTGACGATTGATAAAGGGCTGGCATTGTCGAAGAGCCCGATGTGCCCCAGTAAATTTTCCTTTTTTTTCCCCCGTTCACCGAGAAATTCTCCATCCCCGGATATTACTTCTCTTTGTTCCTTCGCTGATGACAAATAATAAAAAGAGGGGTGGAGGGGGAAACTGAAATGACAATCAGAAAACAGATTCTTCAGTAGAAAATTCATTCCCCGGTGTTGAATTAAAATTTTTTTCCATCACTAGGAGCAGAAAAGCCCCAACGAAATGAGAAAAATGGCTCCGTATTTATTCTCTTTCTGATTAAAAAAAAAATAAATAAATAAATTGAATGCGTTTCACTGAACTCAATTTCGTTAATTAGAGATTGGAAAATTAATTAAGTGATTAATATCAATTGTCTGTGGTATATTTGATTGGTAAACAGGCGCCATTGTAATGGAGGAAGTGGATGATCCTCACATTTTCGGGGAACTTAGCTAATCCTAAGTAAATAACACTTTCGTATGTCTGGCTGATCAAACATTTGTCTTCACTACTCGCTTGATTAAACGACTGCTAGGTTTATATTGGATTCGAGTTCTCGTCGTATTTATCAAAAATGAAATTTTACATTATATTGGAAGGTAAAAATTTAAACAATGCAACCATAGAAGAGAACGGGTGAGATTCTTTATACGATTTTAAGAGGGAAATAGGAAATATTTCAGGAATAGACACGCGTTCTCGACGTCTATTTCAAAAGATTGTATGAAAATGATAAGAAATTCTTGGGTGTCAAGATTTTAAAATTAAAATATCATGTATTTAGGAGCAATTTTTAAGTGAATAAGATTAAATTATATTCAAAGAGGGAGCTAATATTACTAATGTAAAATTTCAAAATAAATCGGGACATTTAGCTAATTTTAAGTAAATAAGGCTTTCCTATGTTTGGGTAATCAAACATTTGTCTTCATCACTCGCTTGATGACAGGAGGGCTGGGTTCATTTCCAGTTCACGTTCCGGTGGGGACTTGCATCAATATATAATTTTACAATTTTTTAATTATTTTACAACAGTAAAGAAGAACAGTAATTAAATCTCTAAAGTTTCAGATATAAAAGAAATATCATTAAAATTATACATTGTCTTAACAAATTTTAAAACAATCCAGGTATATACAATAAACTCCAATACCAAATGATTTAATAAAATATTAATTTGTCCCCCAGAATCTAAATTACTATTAATCCACCCTTTCCTCTTGTCCACATTAAAAAATCAGTAAAACCATTGGAAAAAATTAACGCAAAGTAAATTATAACCTCCTGCGTCTAATGCAATTTGGTCTCGGCCGGTGGAATTTGAGGCGCGTCCTCTCCAAGTCAACCTAAAAAAAACTCATTTCAGCCTCACCTAATTCCTTCAGAACGCGAAAGGAAACTGAAAATATGTCACCCGGGGCATGATGCGCTGAGGGGAATGCGGAATGACTGTAATCCATAACAAAGATGGCAGGAGGTATTTTCTGGGTTCCCCGGATTTCACGTAACTGTAAATCTTGGATATCGCGTTGTTACGGCTGACTGTTTTCGGCTCGCTTCCAACCGCCCCCTCCCCCCTCTCGTCGAGATGTTAACTGACCTGTGGCACACGTGTGTGCTGGAATTTTAGTTCGCCGTCATCGGCATCGATTTCAGCAGCGAGGAGTTACCGAGAAACACCTGCAATGCCTGCCCTGGACCTACCTGGCTCGCATTCATCGTGAGTCAAGGGGTTGCCACCCCCGCACAACAGCACCGACTGACGATTTATCATTGTCCGCCTATAACGCAAACGATGGGAGGGTTCATACTGGCACTCTTCGTTATATATACAACGATAGTGGCCGATTTCCCAGTGTTATCGTCTATCTTTCCCTTCGCTCAGTCTCTACATCCCTTTAACTATTCAGTTTTGCCGCCCATCCTTTGCGGGAGGGGGAGGGAGCGGCGAGGCTCGCAGGGTGAATGGCGTGCTGCGTGCGAATGGGAATGCAGCAGTCACTTTAGAAAATTGATAATTTTTTTTTCCGAGGGGAGAGACGGAGGGAGATAGCAATTTATGCACGGAGAGGATTAAATAGTGAGTATTACACCGAGAAAAATATTACTTCTACTGAGCAATTTGTTCGCGATAACAATTTGGGATTTCGTTGGTAAAATAATTGGATAATTCTGAATGTTGCTAATTGTCATCAATAGTTATTTTGTTATCTAATAATTGTAATAGCTGGAGATAGATTTTGCAAGTTTAGGATTGATGGGGATAAAGAAAAGGGTTTTGGAAAAACACATTTTTCTGACGAGAAAATTATTCCTTGACAAACGTCATTGTTCTTTCTCTGTCTGCCATTCTATGATCCAATATAATTGTCAGTTTTCAGAATAATATAACATAATTATAATTTTTTGAGATAGATTTTGCACGCTAGTATTGGTTGGAACAACGAAATGAGCCTCTGAAAACAAAATTTTCTCATAAGAAAATGACTTCTTGCGAAAAGTAATATGATAGTAATTATAAAAATTTTTCGAAACTACCCAAAAGAGGTATCCCATAAAGTCAAACATTTCATTGTAATTGAAATCTAAAACTTCTGAATTGAAAAAAAAATTGTCTCTCACAATTTTCAACTAGTGATTCTTTTGACCCAAGCAAAACCCATCGAAGAATCCGTTCATTGTTCTTCCAGTGTATACCAACATCATCATTTCTCGAAGGGCAGTAACTAGGGTATTAACTCACCGCATTTCCCTTTGAACTCAACCGTGACATTGACCCCCTTCTCACAAAGGAATTGATTTAACGCACAAACACTCGAATAATCGATCCCATCGCTTCCGCAAACAGTATCCTGTTCATCAGCAGTTGGGCAGCTCTTCACGCACTCGCACGTACCTTTCGTGCCATCCGCACTCTTGACACACTCGGCACCGAGCGTACAATTAACACCGTAACAAGGGTCCTTGATTTCTGCAACAAAAAGTAAGAGAACAAAATTATTATCTATTAGCATTTAAATTTTTTGCGTGTTATTAATTCAACCTTTTGAGTGTGTATGGCAGCCGCTGATGCTCCATAAAGTTATGAGCAGCAATGCCGTCGTCAATTTCATGATGTAACTGCCGTAACAAATTGTCACAATCGATAATTCTTCATTCGCAATGACTGAGGATTTTTTCTTTCAGCGAAAATTAACCATGGGAAATTGATACTGGGGTGACGCAGTATTCGTTCGATTAATCACGGGAGTGGAAATAATCGCCGACGAATGTATAAAGGCACCTGCGATTATCCCGTGAGCTTGTTAATTCAATTTTCTATGACTGATCATTGATGTGAGTAGGGAATTATCGACAATGGCATAATGGGCTCATTTCAGAGAGTACAGAAAGAGAGAGAAGAGAGAGAGAGGGGCCTCTAAGCCGACTCTGACACAGAATCTGAATGTGATTGAAAATAAAATAAAAAATTTTGATTTGGTAAGAAAAATTTAATCTTTTGTACTTATCTCTAAAATAAATGATAAATTCTTGTATGTATCATTACCAAAAAATAGATGAAATATAAAATGAAAAACTCAATCTAAATGGACGCCTGAGAATTGGGCAAAGGCACGCGGAGCGCGAGTGGTATTAACAAAAAACTGTAGAAAAATTAAAATCGAGATGGACTGACTGGTCGACAGGTCTAAGGTGTTCATGTGCGACATGTCTATCCACAAGACTCGGTTTTCCGAAACAAAGTGTAATCCCTTCGACCCTCATGTGGGGTGAAGGGCCACTTAATGGTTACGTCCGACCGCTAATCTACCTTACCACTGGCTTTAGAGTCCCCACGAGGGTGGTTAGCCTCACTTGCCCCTTCTCAACGTACAGACCATCCATCCCCCTCTCCCCCGTCACTCCTCTGCCGACCCTTGGCACTTTCTCTTGGTACACTCGACATCTACTAATTATTCTTTCCCTCGAACCGCCCACTTTGCCTCGTGCCTGACTACAACAGACCGCTCATAAATGCCCACCCTTGACCGCGCCATTTTTATCGGTTTGTCGATGGTATACACTGTGAAATCTGCAGCTAAATTACATTTTTAAATTAAAATTTACGTTGCCAAAAACGCATCTCATTATATTCAGATAATTACTGAATTACCTTTTGGAGATTATATGGGAATTACCATTCAAATAATGTTAATTATTCATATTCAATGGGTAAATTACCAATTTCCAATGCAAAATTGCTAGCGTAATTTCAATGTATTTCACATATAATTATATAATATAATGTAATTTTGAATACATTTTAGATGTACTTCAAATGGAAATGTTTTTGATTTGTTTTTTTCACTTCAAGAAATTTTTCGTTAGAAATCAATAAACTTGTTTACTTGTTTGAAAAAAATGGAATTCACTCTAGTTCAATTGAAGAAAATTGAAGAAAAAACACAAAAAATAAGGTCCAGATTTGTCAAAATAATCCCAAAAATGAAGCTTTATTATTCTTGGAGGAAGGATGTATTTCAATCCTCATGTCAAATTGCGGAATTCCCTGGAAAAAAAAAATAAATGTCCCTCAAAGTTCATAAACTCCTGAAATACGAAGTAGAAGCAATAACTTCTTATTGGCAAGTTAAAATTTTTGAATCGAAACCGAAATTTAATCCATATTAAACTGAAAAGAAATTGATTCAATTCCCCGTTCATTCTCGGTTTCAGTACCATCTGTGGGCAATTTGATTTCCCATATAGTTGTTTTATTCATTTATTTGAAATATATATTATTTATTCCAAATATTTATGCATTTTCTCCAAACTTGTTTGGTTATTAATACTTTTGAATTTATTGTGTATCCTCCATTAATCTATTTATTTATATGTTTGATAGGATGTGACGTTTCGAAGTTAGACCATCCTCAGCATTAATCCTGGATGATCTATCTATGTGAATAGTGCCATTCACTATTCACATATGGGAAGTTTTTTCCTCATCTATTTCCTAGGGCCGTCACACCCTGTATACCGGCTAACCGTTGCGTGGGTTCCACTCACGTTGGGGATTTTATGTGGAAGGTTTGGGGACGGATTCTTTAACAAACACTCGCGTATCCAGTAGATAACAGCTATTTTATTCGCTACTAATTAATATCTAAGATACATGACACGGTTACTGATGGGTTCGGTACGTGTTATTAATATCTGGAGAGCTAAGATGACCGGTTAGCTCTCCTGCCAATCGTACTCTGCCTCTCGAAGACTCGTCAAGACTTTTCAAGCCCTAATTTGCTCATCTAAGCTGTCCCACGGTTTTGCCTCACTGATATTGTCTCTTGTCATCATTGACGGAGACTCACACATTCAAACAATCCACTCACGTAGACTGGACTCTGTAAAAACCATGAGACTGCTTATTCTGATATCCATAGGATATCGTGTGACTGCGGACCCAGGCGTCCAAATGGAATTGTATGTCCGCTGACCAAGGTATCCAACAATACCGAGGGACTGCTAATCAATCTCCATGCGATACCCTGGGACTGCTGACCATTGTCTGGATGGCCGGAAAGAGGATTCAAATCTCTAACTCACGTCATCCACCATTGTTCTTATATATCTGTTCTTATTGGTTCTTATATATTGGTCGATCCCAATACGTCACAAGGAATTGTTTTAAAAAATTATGGTTGTTTCTTTAATATAAAATACGGAGTTTTTGCGAGTAGACGTCGCGTCGCAAATGAGTCATTAACATAACAAATTCAGGAAATGATTTTTCAAGAGCCATTTCTCACACTCTTCGGTCTTCCCTAGCTCCGTGTTTTTCCGACGATATCCCCTCGAGCGTGACGAGAAACTTCCCGCCTCAGTTTTTTTTATCTTCTTCAAGAATATGTTTCACGGGAGAGCGGGATTTGAGGACTTTTTTGTCGGTCTGGGGGAGACTGTGAAGAGGGTTGAATTAAAATGTCTTCCATTTTTGTGCAGGCGCGAACAATTCGGAAATGATCAAGCGAGTCTTGGGGATAGAAACGAAAAAATGAAATTATTCTTAAACAGTAAGAATTTTTTTTTTATACAAAGTTAATGAACCAAATGAGAAAGATCAAATAGGCCCGATCAGTTGACGTATTCCATTTTCCATCGCCCTTTTTTAATAATTAAATGAATATTTCAATTTTTAACAGCAATGATTGACATTCAGTTAGTTTCATCCATCCTTCTATATTATGACAGGGAACTTTTGAGATTTAATTTTACAAATATTCAAAACAATGAAATTTAAATGTTTGCTCCTAAATTCAATTTCGAATGAAATTTTTTACACGAAAACATTGTGGCATTTGTGAAAAAAAAAACTCGCTCTCAACCCACACAAATTTTCCTCCCCAAATAAAATGAAAAAAATGAGCCGGCTATTCCGAGATCCCAGAATATCAGAAATAAATTGCCTGCGAAAAAATTCAATTCACGAAAAATAAAAAAATAATAATGAAAAAAATCCCACCACTGGTTACAGTATAATACGGTGCAGTTGGTGGACGGTAATAAATTATCCGGAAGCAGAAGCGACTCACTGCAGAGAGAGAGAGAGAGGGAGAGAGAGAGAGAGAGTGGTGGGAGCGTTGGACGCGTCTAGTCGGCAAAAAGAGTCAAAATGGATTATTAATTACGGTATAACGTTTCCGTTGGGCGGAGCCGCGGGCCATTCCCAAACCCTCCTCGGGGGACTTTGGCCTGTTGAAAATGTACATTGTTCGATGCAAACCGCCAGTGGCTCCTCAAATTTTCCGTAATTGTTAGACAAACCCCAATAATTTAGCTACTATCCCTCAATTTTTCAGTTTTTGGTTCTAGTTTGCCAATTAAATGGAGGATTCATTTGAAACCTTCATAATATTCAATTTTTTAATAATCAACTCTGGAATAAGAAACTAATAGTAGCACATAGCTTCATCAATTAATTTGTTATTAATAAATTCAAATAGAATAAAAACTGACGTGAAACCCTAGAATTTCTTCAATTCCGAAATCTTTTAATCACTATTCTGACGCGTTTTATGAAGATCAAATATTAAATTAAAAATCTCAAATATGTTTATAAATTTTCCAATGTTTTTAATCAAGAAGGTAGAAAATAATTATTCTCAATACTCGGGGAAATATAATCAATTTTTTTTTATCATACACTCTATCAGCCAATTTATTCCCAAATTGGACACTTATCGTCTGAGAGCTCCGACAAATAAATAAATTTATTTTCAATATTTCCATTTCAAATTCCCTCACAATTCAATAATTTAGATGTAATAAATATCACTTCTTTTCCCCAGCAATTCTGAAGAATAAAAATCCTAAGGCGTAGTGAGCCCCGTAATTCGATGATTCCCAAGAACATCGAGAAGATCATTAACGATACCCGGAAATTATACACTCCGATGTCTCAAGATACTATGAAGCGATCAGAATGCAATCGATAAATCGATAAGGAGTGCAAACCGCACTCTAATGGCGGAAATGAAGCGCGAGAGAGAGAGGAGAGAGAGAGAGAGAGAGAGAGAGAGAGAGAGAGAGAGAGAAGAGGGGAAAAACCGAGGGAATTGGAGGGATGAGGAAGGGGTGAATGGAGTCACCACTTGAAAACGACTTCCAATTAGTACCGAGAAATCCAGAAATCGATTCGTTGTTACCGAGTTACCACTCAGGGGAAGAGAGAGAAATCAATCAGACACTCACTTGGGTATTTCTCGGAAATTCCAATCTATCCGGTGATTGTTGATGGAAGTCGATTGCCGTTCATTCTAGAGAGACAACGAGTCTCATGAGATCATCATACGACATGTTTCTTTAACTCCTTGTAAATGCGGGATGACCCCAATTGGTTTCAAACTACTCCAGTAGTGAAGCAGTGAAACACTTCAAGTGGATTGTCCCTATTTATATTGGTGCGATTTTACTGCATATGTCGGAATCTGAGGTAGATATGAGCATTTCGATTATGATCTTTTTTGTAGAGCGAATGAAAAGCGGGAAAAAATATCTTTACAGAAATTTTGCCTTTTCCCATGGTTAAAGGCAAAATATATTTCTAGATAAGCGTGGCCTCGTACTGTTTCGCCGCTTTACTTCGGAATTCCAACGCATTCTTTATGTTTACATTTTGCTAAGCTTAAATTAATTCAAGTGTAAATTCTTCCGTCACAAAAAACGTAATGGGCGCTTCATGACGATGTATTTTACCCTCGCTGACATCATTCACGCCTCACTTAGGCCTAATTTACCTCGAATGATATCGACTTTTGCATTTAAAATAATAATTTTTGTTATTTTAAATTGTCATGATTTATTTCTTTGAACATCCAAATGTTCTTCGTGTGACCTTTTGAGGGATGCGTAACGTAATCTACACTGAGAGAAAAAGGTACTTTTGGCTGAAAAATTAATTCTTAGTTCAAGAATATTCTTTACTATCACATAATTCTTGAGCCAATCTCTTGCTTTTGTTCCTTAGGTATTTTTCATTGTCCAGAGAAGAAAAGTTATAAGATTTTTCTTTCCCTGGATAACGTCCATACTTAAGGGACAACAGAACAGGATTTGGTTCACGAATTATGTGCTAGTAAAAAATATTCTTGAACCAAGAAATAATTTTCCCGCCAAAAGTACGTTTTTCTCTCAATGCCGGTGTATTTGGATCAGATCTTATGTTCAACATAGAAGCGTAAATTACCCTTAAAACGTTGTCAACATTTCACTGAGCTTAGTTCATCATTATTACTATTAATATTAATTAAGTGGGGTATTTTCATTGCTGTTAAGATGATTTGAAATTAGTTCTTTCGATATCTTTGGTGAGAATAGAAATCCATTTACAATATCGAGGTTGTTTACGGTGAAATTTGTCTGTGTTTTTAGTAGCAACTCTGCCAGTCGTTTCAATGATGTCGGAATTGTATGCTGAGGGACCGTGGGAGCGGGGGGAGGGCTGGGGGGCGTTGACCGCTAGTTTCGTGTGCTCTTCGTCGTATGGTCTGGTGATATATTTGTCCAGTATTTCCATCTTGCTCTCCGTCTCGTCCCTGTCTCCTACTAGTGGTACGAATTTGTTGTTCTCGATCATCCCTGAGGTGTGGGGTCTATTTTTACATCTGGAATTCGTCGATGTTTTCTTTTTCGTTGGTGTAATCCACGGTTCGCTATTCTTGGGATCCGATAAAATATTCTCCGAATTTGATGGAATATTCTGAGAGCCCACAGCAAGCTGATATGTCTAGTGATTAGGTTTGTACTGGAACATTGAGATTATGTTGAAAGAGCATTACTTCTCAATCTGTAGAGAGTTTCAATTGCTCTAATTAATCTCTGTATCCCAGATTTTATTGCTTTACCAGGTTTTGGTGTCACCTGTTTACGGCTAATGATGACATTTTTCCACTTTCTCTGCGAGAAATCATCTTTGGGACAGTTGATTCGTCCACGTCCTCTGCCTCCGTTCATCATCGTTGGTGTATTGATGAACTTTCAATGATAATCAAAAGAAGTGCATCGGCAACTTTTCGAAGCACCAGTAGTTTTAAAGATAAACCGAAACTCACGCTGAATTCGGCGTAGGTTAGGTTAGGTTCGGCATGCCAAACGTAAATTTACTAGGGAATTTTTCTCGAATAACATCTGTTGTTACACTTTTTTTTTCTTCTTTAGATCATGATGATTTCTTTTGCCAAAAAGCAAAATACTCTTCACGTGCACTTTTAAGGAACGGATATATCACGTGATCTATGTCTATTTGCAGAATATTTTACTGCTCGAAATCGAAGGGTAAATTATCCCCTAAAAACACCTTTTATGTTTCATTGAGCGCAATTCACGTCGATTTTGAGCGTAAAATATGCTTCAGAAAACGGAAAATACACTCTCTAAAATGCAATACGCTTTCAAGAGCGTAATTTACGCTGAAATTTTTCACTACGCACGACGCTCTGTGACAGGATTGGCGCCATCTGAATCGTGGCATCAGTCCCTCGGTCGGGTGGTCACAGCCGCTGGACAAACGATGTGGTTGAGTCTTGTCACAGAGAGATATCCTGTCGAACGTTTCCGTGTGTATTCCAACTACTCCCTCCAGTCCCGTCTGCCCAACGGCGATACACAACGGTTCGAGGTTCGAGTGACTCGCAATAACCCATGTTCCCATTTCGCGTGACGAAATTTTGCGAGGGATAGGTGGTGACACGGAAAGAGGTGAATATTGGCTATCAGTCTGCTTTACCGTTCGCGCATATTCCCAGCTACTTCATAGCGGCACTCGTGTGTTATTGGGTGCAAACCGCGACGAGTCCTTTAATCGTCATGGGGGAAGTGTAGTGGAATTGAAAAATTGGAATTTTTTTCTCTATTGTTAAATCGAAGCCGATGTTCGAACTTTCATGATGAGAACTTGGGAGGAAAGGGGAAGGGAAGGGCTCTCTCTTTTGAGGGGTCGGCCACTATTAAATTTAGGACAAATATAATTTTCATCACGCTGTGTCGGAAAAGTAAATTTTCAGTCACTCGACGCGAAGCGGAGAGTACTTTTTCGACACATTGAGATGAAAAAATTCGGCTCGTGATATAAACCTCCCACTCGCCAAAAACCATTTTTTCTCACCACGGAAAGTAAAATAAAGGAGTCTTACTCACGTGCTTACCACCCTCGCCTTCGGCTCGGGCGGTAATTCTACACGTGAGCAAGCCTCCTTTATTTTACCTCCCTAGGTGAGAAATATACTA
>JAPYZM010011391.1:0-10142 GCA_030522845.1 Psyttalia concolor | reverse complement strand
ACACATTGAGATGAAAAATATTGTTCGTAACACGTGAAAAAAGTGGTTTTTGACTCGTGGGATTATATCACTCGCCTTCGGCTGGTGATATAACCCTCCCACTCGCCAAAAACCATTTTTTTTCACTTGTTACGAAATATACTATTTCATCACGTTGTGTCGGAAAAGGCACTTTTCAGTCACTCGACGTGAAGCAGACAGTGACTGGAAAGTTACTTTTCCGACACAGCGTGATAAAGTAGTATATTTTGTGACAAGTGAAAGAAAATGGTTTTTGGCGAGTGGGAGGTTTATATCACGAGCCGAAGGCGAGTGATATAATCCCACGAGTCAAAAACCACTTTTTTCCCGAGGTACGAACATAATTTTTCATCTCAATGTGTCGAAAAAGTACTTTCCGCTTCGCGTCGAGTGACTGAAAAGTTACTTTTCCGACACAGCGTGATGAAAAATTCATTTTGTTAATTAACTTTCTTGACCCCTTTATATATCCAATTTTCTGATAACGGCATTACCACGGAAAACTCTTTAATATCATCATTACCACTGTTGTCGCTTGTCCTTGAGTTGCTAACCCATCCAAGTAAACTTCAGTACCTGACAATTATCATTATCATCCCTGGCTCGAGTCAGTTATCGTCGGTATGGGACGCTAGAAGTTTGCGCCCCACAGCCGTTTGGAATATATTGCGTCGTTCTCCGAGAGCTAGTTTCTCCCTCCCTCCACCCCCCGTGTATATTTAGACGATTTCATCGAGTGTATGTACGGGTTCTCGGGCATTATATGCGTTTGAGGATGTGTTTCCGTTAGTTACCGAGGTCACTGGGTGTCTATTAAACTTTGGCATATAAATTTTGAGACCCTTCAAATTGGGGTAGCGAAGGGCTGAGCTAAAAATTCATTTTTGTCTCTTTAAACAACATATCAAACTCTTTTTTTGTTCTTCTCATAGCAGGAAAATTTATTTTGTTTTTTTTTTAACCGAAAAAAAAACCAAATATTATTTTTTTACGACCACAAAATTGGATTTTATTTGTAAATTGAAATGAAAAAAAATTTGATTATTTTTTTTTCACTCAGAAAAGTTATAGAAAAATATTGCAACTGGAGTAATATTTTTTTTTAATCGAGGTCAAATTCCTTTTTTTTCTGTCATTGGAAAGCGTTTAATTGATTAGAGTAATTGTTTTGATAGTTTTAATCACTTCGATTACGGAAATTTCCATCGCTCTTAGTGTCAGTTACATTAAATGCCACATGTGTATTTCACCTTGAGACAGACACTCGCCTCGACAATTCAAGTCTTCACATGGCATAATGTTTTTATTGAAATTCATTACACGATGCTCGATGGGTCGAGACGATTTATTATTAGTCTGGGGATTAGGGGTCAGAAGGTGTTTAATGTCTCTGAATGGACATTGACCTTTTTTATAATTAACATTTTAACAAAATTGATTTTATCGATGAACTATTCGCCTCACATGAAAAAGTTTCAGATAAAAAATGTAGCCCTTCATGACACGAAGAAAATCGCTCTCAATTCACATCATTATCTCAATTAGCAACCGAGAAAAACGATTTTTTGTTCTTAAATTGCTCGCGCTATTGCACGCGCTACACGCGAATAGCAAGTATGAACGCCAGAAGTACAAGACGCTCTATCTCCGTTTGTAATTGGACTATTTAGATGATTTAATAGCCATTTTTTTCACACTGAGAAGGTCTACAATGTTCATCTGAAACATTTTTTAAAAAAGTGCTTATTTTTTTCGTGAAAACGATTTGAACAAATGATTGGTTAACAATGCCAGCTTCTATAGACCCGAAAACTCGTAAATAAAGACGAAGAACATCCGGCGGCCTCGAAAGGAATATCTTCTGACACCTAACGTATGGGCTCAGATGCGGGAATGCCATTGTATTGAGCGCACAAGAGCCAAAAAAACATATTTGGCTCGTTTTCGGTGACACGCGGTGGCAGGAATTTCGCTTGGCACGCGACCACTCAAGATGAATCAGACGCGCATGGAAACGAGTGACTTTGACGGTTAATTCAGCCATGCCAAACGACAAATCTACGTCATAGAAGAATTTTCGTGACGTCAACTACATACGCAGCTGATTTTCAGGTTATTTTTGAGATTTTTATAAATATTTCGGATTGTCCGAGGACGGGTGAAAAATATCGAAATACAAGTGGCTTCTACACTGGATTTGTTCGGTCGATCATGACCCCACGAGCTATTTTTTTTTTTTTTTCATAACTCGAAAACAAGAGAACGAATTCAAAAGCCAGTGGAAACAATACTCGACAATAATGGAGTTAATGCAAAATTAATTGTTTGATTATAAATTTATTAACGAGATTGAGAGAATTTTTCAAGGTCTCACTTTGAGAACAGCACTCAATATTATTTTTCGGTGTGTAATATAATTTTTCAATTTACCCCATATCGGCTTTTCGATAATTGAATTGAAGTTATTAAATCATTTTTCAATCATTGATTTTTTGATGAAAACATTAAATAGGCATTAGCAGGGCCGGACCATTGACTCGGAGTAACTTAAATTGTTGGTATATTTTTTAATGATATTTTTCGTCAAAGTCCGTTGATTTTCGGTGATCGTTCGACGGTGAATGACCCACTACTGGAAATTATCTCTTCAATCTGCTCCCACCCCTCTACCCCTTCTCTCCGATAACCTATTGCTCAATTACGCAATTCACCGAGGGCTAATAAACTGTATAAATAAATATTTAGGTCTTATGCTGGGCACATGTGGGGAAAGTATCGTACGAGTAGCCCATGGGCACGCGCGGGGGCGGGGGTGGCGGTTAGGAGGGGAGGGGAGAACGTGACTCGCGTGACTGACACGTGTTTACCAACATTTCTCGGTACATAACTACCGATCATCAGGCAAACTGGCTTTATGTCGATAACTATCGTTTTAATTTATTCCATTTTGTTCTTCACATTTTTCACGCTCATTGAAGCCATCGTTAATCACTGTATCATTAAGAGGCAATCGAGCTGATGAAAGTCCCACGATTAATCAATTTTTTTTTTTCAAGCCGTATTTTTTTTTTAACAATTGTCCATCAACGAGAAATAGGGAGAAGTGAAAAAATGAAAATTTAATTACTGAGGGATTGAAAAATCTACTGAGGAGACAAAAATATTGGGGAGACTAATGGGATTTTAATTATTTAGAGAATGGAAATGGAATAATGAAAATTAATTGAAAGAGAGTCAACAAATGCAATGGAGGGAACAATTTTATTTGGAGATTTTTAAGATTTTTTTGCTTCCGTCCAAAATTCCAAATATAAATGTGAATTTTTTTTTTTCAATTTTTTAATTTGCGATTTTCTCCATAGGAATTGTAGATAAATGAGGAATGGAATTAAAATTAAATTGAAGTATTTTTATTATAAATTTATGATTTTTTGCAAGGATATAGACCTCAGTGACCTCTACTCATTGGAATTATTTGAAGTTCAATTACATTGTTAGAAAAAAAAATGAAATCTCACGGAGAGTTTACAAGTAATGTCCAGGACAGCAACACTGACTTTAAATTGGGGATGAAAGAAGCAAAAAATTTCCAGTTTTGCGAAAAATTCGGGAAAATTCCAGGATTTTGAGCAGTGTAAAAATCAAAATTCTTCAATGTTCTTAAATTCCCAAAGGACTAAAAATATTTAGTATTGAGTTACACGGAATATTTAGTAAAATCTGAATTCTCAGGAATTTTCTTCCCTGAAATTAAATTCAGTGTAATTGTCCCAAAAATTCGAGAATACCTTTCACCGAATTTTCTGGATTTCAATTATTTTTTGAAAGGCAAATGAATCTGAAATTTCCAGTTTTCATTGATTTTTCATCACAATCATGAATTTTTCGTGACAAAATTCCTTGAAATTTCATTGAAAATTAAATGAGCTAAAAATTTCCGAGAAGTCCACTAAAAAATTCAGCCAAAATTTTTTAACTGTTTATCCATAGAGTTTCTGGACTATTCCTAATTTGTGAAAAATTATTTTTTCGAAAATTACTTGAAAAATAAGTGGCCTCTTGATTGGATCCAAATATCATTGCACTCGCACCATTCATGCTTCAATTACAGTAAATTAATTATAAAACCGAAAAAAAAATGTCGTCTATTTTCGGAAGCGCGGACCGGTAAAAAAAATTATACACATTCCCAGAAAATGCAATAATCCTTATTTTCACAACAAGCCAGAAAAATTGAATTTGCAATTTTCAACAAGACACTTTTTGGCCATTGTAACATTAATAAATTCCCCCATTTAAAATCATCAAATATTACTGATGATTGCAAAATGCC
The DNA here is from genome assembly GCA_030522845.1 of Psyttalia concolor. Classification (NCBI taxonomy): domain Eukaryota; kingdom Metazoa; phylum Arthropoda; class Insecta; order Hymenoptera; family Braconidae; genus Psyttalia; species Psyttalia concolor. The sequence goes on along the minus strand of JAPYZM010011391.1, from coordinate 5,788 downwards.
AGACGAATGTCTCCGCGAGTTATTTCACTTGTCCTCCGTAAATTCACGTTAAAATTCAAAATAAACGAATATTCAAAATCCCGGAAGTAACCGAGGATGACAGGAATGATTATACCCAACAGTCACGCGAGTCCTACAACTGTCTTGTGCCATCTTCCCCCCCCCCCCCCCCCCTCCACTTGCGCATTATCCACAAACCAATTCCCGCAATCATAACTTTCAATTTAATTCACAAACCGTAAGAGAGAATTCTACGCTCTTAGCAGAAGCGGCTCTTTCATCATTCTCGATAACATCTTCTCTTCCTCGGTGTAGGGGCCTTCTGAAACGCCTTCTCCAATCTTCCTCTTTGTTATCCACCGAGCAATCCCTTTCCTCTCTGTGCATCCAAGACAGACTGCTTTCACCCGCAAAGTCTCTTTTTCTTCGTTTTGATGCACTTTTTACTTTTTCTTTTTTCCTTTTTTTTCGGTAGAAGGCAATCTATTCTTCCCACGATTCTGGGAGAAATAGAATCAAACGAGTTCTTTTTTTTCCAAAAGCCATCGGAAGAGGGGACAGAAGGAGTTGATGATCATCTCGTTTATATAGACAAATTAATTGGGAGAAATTCAACTTTTGTTGTTCAATTTTTTTGGGGTATTCGAACAGATTCCGATGAATTTCCGGAATGGTAATTGAGTAACTGAATATTTACTGATCAGATTTCATGATTCAATAGTGCACCTAAGTGATATTGAGATCAAGCAGTCCAATGCAAACATCAATCAACGACACTGCTCCCTGAGATTAACTGAGATCCTTATCTCCCACTGGCATGGATTTCTCACCCGTGACCTGGCGATTGGATTTGAGATTAACATTCCATTTTCAATATTTATCGATGTGTCATTCATTGGTCAAACCTATTACGATTTTCCCAAAGAATCCCCATTACTCCCTATTTTCCTGAAATATCTCCACGCAATTATCTTTTTTTCTTTGGTTCGTATTTTCCGAAAGGGATACGAATCAAAAAGAACTACGAATCAAATTGTTCGTCCGTTCGACTGCTTTTAATGGCAATTCTTGACGGACAGTCGAGCATGCCCTCCTATTTTCTATTTTTACCGGCGTCTGAATAATCTCCAATTAATTATCTACTCTTTTAAATTATTTGTTGTTAATAACTGAAATTAGTGAAAAAAATGTGGGCGAAATTTCATCAATATTTTTTTTTATTCAATTGGAGTGAAACGGGCGTTGAAAAAAATTCAATCAACTGTTAATCGAGTTCTTCCCTCAGTCATCCACACCCTCGAGAATAGAATGAGTAAATTGCGCAATGGGTGTGAGTATTAGTTACGTGTGCAAAGGGAGAAAATGTTGCAGACGTAAGTGGTTGAGGACCACATAAGCACACCTAACAATTTATTTTTGGGGGATCTCTGCACGCCGTGACACGCCTCGACTACACCGCACAGACATCCCCATTCTATTTCCGTACAAATTACTCATCGGGTTAATTAAGAAATCTCGTCAATGGCTGGATCATTTTCTTTCAATTGAGAACAATAAAAAAAAACACATCCAAATGTCAATTTCCGATCAAAACGTATTTCTTCCAACAGTTTTATCTCCATACCGAGTGAATTTCTTGAAAAAATATGGGGAATGTTTTTTATAGAAAATTTCATCAGCTGCGAAATCGATTTTATGACATTTTCTCCTCAACCCAATATTTATGAAGCTAATTGCATACACAGAATCTTCACTCTTTGATTCCTCAAATAAATTTCCGAAGACATCAAACCGAACGATTGAATTAATCCGTCACAATTCATGGGTCACTATAAAAGAATCATCCGATTTTATAAAAAGATATTGAAAAAACGAGAATAGGATTCACCGTTTGAATACTAAAAAAAGAGGATAGTCGAGTGCAGTAGGATTGGAAAACGAATCTCGTTAAATATTGCTGACTCGTGCATACTAACCCTCAGTCCCGAGAGATTACCGCGCTTTTGGATATCCCCGTGGCCCAGATATCAACCCTCATTCATCCCTCCCTCTCTCCAGACGGTCCTAAATGAACGCCTTCGACGGTCTCAAAGATCAGTTTTTTTCACGAGTGGCGGTCGATAATGGCCAATTGGATAATAAAAAAAAAATGAGATAAAAGTAAAAAACACGAAATTTAATTCTTCCAAGAAGTAGAGTAAGAAATAAATCTCTGGAAGGATCTAGCGATCTATAAACTCCCTACACAATATCATTTCGAATTCTTTCCAAAGTGCTCGAAGAAAATCCCGATCGAGTGACGATTTTATGACAATTTCAATCTACTCAGAGAGAAATATTCAATAAAAATTACGGAGCAATTCACGTAATCCGCTGGCGTGAATTATTTTCAGAAATTTTGTGCAGCAATTGAACAGAATGAATCTGTAATCTTCCGTAAATAAAATAAAACAATAAACCCAGTTAAGCGAGAAAATCCAAAAATTATGTAGAAATCGACCAATCAATTTTTTTTTATCAATTTTATAAATAACTTTCAGATTTGATAATGCCAAACGAAAATACTTGACGTTAATTATGCCTAGAAAACCAGATGAGTCTAATTACCGAAGCTCCGTGTATTTTCTCTCCTGTCAACACTCCCTCCCATATTTGAAATGAGAGAAGGCTTTTGAGTTTCATCAACTCAATTCGAAGTAATTTACCCCCCGTCCCATACCTCCTCAATTCAAGTTACTCAAGTGTCTATTGGTTAAGCCCACGCCAAGTTTCCGTAGTATTGACGCCAGCAAGAGAGAATACAACCCCCAGAGTCCCCCCCATCGATGTGGGATTGCACCTTGTGTATTATATACAGAGTAATTAATACCCCAATGCATAATTAAAACGATCTAATCTGAGTTCAAACCTCAGAAACACCAAGCTATCGAAGTTTAGATTAATAGTGGGTCAATCAATTTATTCATCTAAGGATGAAATAGTATGCAGGCGTCGTGAATGACCGGAGTAAATATACGGGGCGGTTAATCCCCCAAAAAAAGCCCTCAAAATGAAATTATAATGAAAAATATTGAACTGATCCAACGATGAATGATCGATAAACAATTATCCCCGATTTTTTAATAAACTGTTGGACCCAAATTAATTATTTCCGTCCGAAAAGGTCTACCACAGGCCGTGGTAGGTAATAACCAACCGACATTCCGCCAGGGTTCGGCCAACATTGGCGAATATTGGCCCAGTGTCGGCCTACCATCGGCACTTTCTCATCTCCTACTAGATAATTTCTCTAGCGGTAGAAGCGAAAAAAAATACGGGTCTTGACGGATTGGGAGGCAAAAGAAATAATTGACATCATGGGAAATCAGTGCCGTGAGGAAAGAATTCAGACCTCGGGCATGCGTGGGCGTATACTGAAACCGCCCTGGTAGGTAACAACCAACGGCCGACATTCCGCCAGGGTTCGGCCAACATTGGCGAATATTGGCCCAGTGTCGGCCTACCATCGGCACCGACATTCCGCCAGGGTTCGGCCAACATTGGCGAATATTGGCCCAGTGTCGGCCTACCATCGGCACTTTCTCATCTCCTACTAGATAATTTCTCTAGCGACAGAAGCGGGAAAAAATAGGGATTTTGACGAATTGGAATGTAAAAGAAATAATTGACATCGTGGGAAATCAATGCCGTGAGGAAAGAATTCAGACCTCGGGCATGCGTGGGCGTATATTGAAACCGCCCCTATTCATCTACCTTTTTCATAATAATATATATTTCTTTTTCATCACTACGAGCAGTGAGAAAAACAAACAGTGAGAAATAAATAAAAGCTATTAAATTCACATTCTGGCCGTTTTTTTTATCGATTCAATTACGCAGGGAGGATGCGTGTCACTTATTTATTTGTCTCCTTACCCACTCAGCCGTAGTGCATTTGACCGTACGACGTAAACAATCAAGTCCCAGGGAATTTGAGGGTTGTAGAGTAATGTTGGTGGGCGTATCATCGTAAAACTCTCTGGTTTACTGCTCCTCTGACCTTTCTTGAATGCGCACGAAACAAGTGTTGTGTCTGGGTTGAAGATGATGAGTCAATCCAAAATGAAATTTCTAGAATTATTCCTGCTAGGATACCACTTATAGCCCTATACCGCCTACATCCGATTTTTTTAATACAAAAATTCTAAAACAATAACTTCCTATCGGGAAGTTCACAAAAAGGCGATTTTAAAATTTCTAACCATCGCTAAACTTTTCGATTAAAATAAATAAAAATACAGAAGAAATTTCTAGGGAAATCTGGGGACATCTCCAATCCCTAAATGACAAAATTTTAAAGTAACATAAAATTCGAAATTCACCAAAATCCGCAGTTATTATTTAATAATTTTCCCCACTTCTACAAAATAAGAGGAAAAACAAAAGCCCCTAGATAATAAAACGCCCGCCTAACTACACACCAACAACATCTAGACTTCTTATACTTCGGACAACATAAAATTGCTAAAATATTTCTCTCCCCTATATTTCACTCACCCAATAAATCCCCCTGATCCCCTAAATAAACAAAAGTGCAAAACAAAATCCCTTAGTATTGCACGATTTGACTAGTTTCTCCCGTTGAATTATTATAACCGGAGAGTTACGTCCAGCGACGACGGCCCAGCATTTAATTTACCTCCCCTATCACCCACGTCTGTCCGCCCCCTATCCCCCTACCCGAGTCAGTCGTCGCCAGAATTTCAAGTGTCAAGATACAACTTTTGCCACAAAGAGCACTGTATAAAGGTGAATAAAGGGGTGTTGTAGAGAGAACTCGACTAGAGGGGGGTCAAAGGGGCTGGAGGGGGCGGGCTGAAAGCCGCAAGGAGAGGTTTTAGGGCGCCCCCTCCTCTCTCCCTTTCCCCAGTCATCCCTCGAAAGTGTGTCAGTGGTTCCATTGTTAAGTCGATCTTAAACGGGACGACAGAGCTCGGTGGCCAGAGTGGGAACGACAGAAAAGGCTAAATTAAAGGGGCCGTGGGGGAGAGCAAGGGGGGGGGGGTGGGAGAGGGAGAAAGGGGAGGTGGGAGAGAAATACCGGGCTTGTACAGTTGCGTCGACGTAGTGCCGGTGTGCCGTTATTGACGAGGCGCTGTGACCCGTATTCGGTAACTGCGCGTCTGTCTCAGTGTTTCTGTCGCACGTTATATAAATAATAGAGGGGGGAGGGGGTGGCTGGGGTTGTAGGGGATAGAGCGAGAGGAGAACCAAAATAGTGCGTAATTGGGGGATTTTTCTCTTGATAGAACGATCTTGTAGGCCACGAGATTTAATATTGCTTGAGAATGACAATTTAACAATGCCTGCGCGGGTGAAAATTCCTTTTTGCCATACCCGCATGAAAAGTGCACTTTTCGAAGCTGGTTAGCGTGCGTAAAGTAAATTTCGAGTGGGTGAGGCGATACTTTGGAATTTTTTTTTAAATGTAGTTTTCTGTAGACTTGTAGTAAAATATATTATTTTTCTTCACGCTGTGTCGGAAAAGTAACTTTTCAGTCACTCTCCGCTTTGCGTCGAGTGACTAAAAAGTGCTTTTCCGATACATTCAGATGAAAAATATTGTTCGTAACACGTGAAAAAAGTGGTTTTTGACTCGTGGGATTATATCCCTCGCCTTCCGCTCGTGAACCTCCCACTCGCCAAAAAACATTTTTTTTCACTTGTTACGAAATATACTATTTCGACACATTGAGATGAAATAGTATATTTCGTAACAAGTGAAAAAAAATGGTTTTTGGCGAGTGGG
>JAPYZM010011338.1:0-10100 GCA_030522845.1 Psyttalia concolor | reverse complement strand
CTTATTTTTGGTGCTTGTAAAGCGTATAGTGCACTTAGACTATCCGTTAGGATGTAGAAATTCTTGTCTATGTGTTGGAGTGTGATATTCATTGCTTCATTGATAGCGGCTAATTCTGCTGTGAATATTGAGGCTTTATCGGACAGACTCTTGGTGATCTCAAGGTCAAATTGAGGGCAGCAGACTGCTGCTCCGACGAAGCGGTGGCCTTTCATCTTACTGCCATCAGTGTATATTGTGCAGACTTCCCTGTTTTCTTTGTCTATAGCATCTAGGATTAGCGAAACATTTTTGCTGGCTTGGATCTGAGATCCTAGGTGACAATTGAACGAAATAGGTGTGATAACTTCTCTGTATTCGTATCTGTATGGATTGAAGTTATTACTAATCTCTAGGTTTACAGATAAGTTAGAATTATTGTGTATTTCTTGAATTAACAGGCCATTCCATTTATTTGCTTTGCTTCGATTATTATTAGAAAGTAATTCATTTATAAGCTTTGTTAGTTGTAGTGAGCTGTTTGAGACAGTTTTTATTAGAAAGTTGCGGCATAAAAATTTCGCTCTTTCGTGGATTGGAGGCAATTTTGATTCAGCTATCAGGATGTTAACTGGGGTAGTTTTTCTGTACCCTAGGGCTGCTCTAATTGCTTCGTTTTGTATTTTTTCTAAGGAGTGTTTCAGCTTTTTTGTATAGGGATAGTAAATGAATAATCCATACTCAATTATGGATCGAATATAACTTTTAAAAAGTAATAGGAGTGTTTGTGGGTCGCTTCCCCACCACGTCCCTCTTAAAAATTTAACTATGTTAAGAGCTTTTGAAGCTTTTCGGCTGACTGCGTTTATTTGGTGCTTGAATGAGTGTTCGTAGTCGAACCAAATACCCAGGAACTTGACACGTTCCACGGAGGGGATTCTGCAATGCTCGATTTGTATTGCGGTCATCCCCGGAAGATTTTTTTTATTATTGAAGTGAACCAGTTCCGTTTTCTGGGGAGCAAGCTCCAGGCCCAGAGTTCCCAGTTCTTTTATCACTGAGTTGATTGCTACTTCAATTGTGTCTATACTGGTGCGAATATCATACCCGGACATATAGATCGCGGTGTCGTCTGCGAACTGTGACATTATCACTTTATTAGGCAAGTTGCGAGCGATATTTGCCACGTAGATTGAGTACAGTAACGGACTTAGTACTCCCCCTTGTGGTACCCCCTTGCGAATTATTCTTACAGACTCTGTGCTATTTGATGTCATTATTCTCCTTTCAAACGTGAGAAACTTAATGAACTTCACGATTTCCTTGGGGCAGCCGATGTTTGCTAATTTCTCTAGGAGGATTTGGCAATTTACGTTGTCAAATGCTCCTCTAACATCTAAGAACGCCGCTAGTACGTGTTCCTGTTTAGATAGTGATTCATTAATTACTATGGATAGATTGGCCAGATTGTTCAGGCAGGACACACCTTTTCGGAATCCCGTTTGAGTATTGCCAATGTGTCGATGATGTTCCACCCACCAGTCTAGTCTGTTTTTAATCATCGCTTCCAGCAGTTTGCAGATACATGGGGAAAGCGTGATCGGCCTTACGTCTGAACTTTCAGCCTTAGGGATGAAGTGAACGAAGTGTTCAGTCCAGCTGTCTGGATAGACGCCTTTTGTGAACATTTGATTAAACATATCAAGCAGAATTAAGTGAAACTTGATAGGTAGTTTCTTTATTATGACGTAATCGATTCCATCTGTCCCGGGTGAGCAATGGGCGTTGCGGCTGAACAGAGCTATATTAAATTCAACGTAATTAAAGTGCGAAGATAGAAATTCATTTTCCTCACAGGCCGGTGTTATCTCGGGATTCGTGGCGACGCTTGCTGGACTGATTTTATCGAGTGCTTCATCGGTTTTGCTCTGCCATTGCAGGTGACTTGTGACGTTACCATGAGCGACTCTGACCCATTTGTTTTTTAAGACTTTGCACGTATTCCACACATACTTGATATTGGTTCGACTATCCAACCCTTTTACAAACTCTTTGTAGTTTTCTTTCTTTTTCATTTTAAATATTTTTTTCGCCTGTGCCACCAATTTATTGTATTTAATCCGGTCTTCGATTGACTGAGTGTGTTCCCATTTTCTTTGGGCAGCTCGCCTTAGTCGTTTCATTTTATTGCATTCCTGGTCCCACCAGCTGCGAGGATTGGATAGATATTTCTTGTTCATCTTCCCATGTGGTATCTTTGGAGTATGAGTGGCTATGGAATTGTAGATAACTTCAATAAATTTGTCGTATTGCTTTAAGGGAGTTGCGTTGATGAAGTTGGGTGACAGAAATTGATTGTAATCATCTTCTAGCTGCAATATAACTTGGGCCCAGTCGGCTTTAACAGTATATAGTTTGAATGTTTTCTTTTTGTAGAGATTTCTATTTATGTTAACAAAAATATGGAGAGGGTAATGATCTGAGCCATACAGTTCTACATCCATATTGTAGGTTATTCGATGCGCCAGATCCATAGTCGATAAGGCTAGATCTATATTGGACTTGGTATTGCTGCTAGAGCTATAATGAGAAAGAGTATCAGTGTTGTGTATGAATAGCTCATTGTCTTCAATCGCTTGTAGTAGTCTTCTTCCATTAGTGTTTGTTTCATTACAGTTCCAACTGATGTGGTGTGCGTTGAAGTCTCCTAAGAAGAGTGTATGCTCATGCTCTTTTATGTTAGAAGCCAACTGGTTCCAGACTGTTTGAGACAAACACTCTCCTGGTGTTCTGTAGCATACCAAAAGGTGGATGTTTGGATGAACATTAGTTATACTTATGGAAGCGAGTTCAATATTCTCATGCGATATCAGTGCATTTGAGTTTTCAAAGAAAGCGATGTTGTTCCTCAAAAAGATTATTATGCCTCCGCCTGGGCGGCCAACTCTGTCTTTTCTAAATGTGACAAACCCTGGGTAATTATATTCGTGGGGTAAGGCGTTCTCAGGGGAGAGTCTCGTTTCGAGTAGAACTAGGATATCAACATTTTGTAAAAATTGTGGCAATTCTTCCTTGATTCTACGAATGCTTCTGCAGTTCCATAATGTGATACGGAGATCTGTATGGTTAATTGTGTTTACATTTGAGTGAGAGTGATTCATAGTAATTTAACGGTTTTGCTGTCTAGGTTACTCATTAGGGAGAGAGGGATCGAGGTCATATTCCATATCCTTTCCGTTTTCTATAATGTGGGCAATTAGTTTTTTCTTCAGAGAGGTAACACGCTTTTTGGTTCCGGAATTGGGCAAGTATTGTTGTATGGATTCTAAGGCGGAGACAAGTTTGGCTGGATCTTGTGTGTAATTGGGAACAATGTGTGTGATGTTTGTTTCTCCTTTTGTTTCGTCAAGGAATTTCCTGAATTGGTCGAAATTGATTGGAAAGACGTCCAGATTATCCTCGAAGATTTTTTTAGTATTCATCCATTTTTCGTCGTTTTTTTCCATGAGCTCTTTGCTTGCTACTTTCATTTTCTTCGCGATGTGTTTCTGTTTTTTCCCTGCGTTTTCATGAACACTCGAATCCTCGCTTAGTATAGAACCGCATTCGGAAGAGGAGTCGTCTGATGTTTCGTTTCTCTTGTCCTGTGTGTCGTCAGTTATCCCTTTAGATGAGCTACTTGAAGATGGTGGGGGTCGTTTGTTTTTTTGGGGCTGACTACTAGGCGTCAAAAAGTGTGTGTCATCTCTTTGACCGGGAGTAGGATTCGCAAGAGGGAGAGGGGTATTGCTGTGAGAGTTGTCCGTGTCCTGTGTCGAACGAGTAGGCGACTTGGTTGCAGGGGGAAGTGTGGGGAACTGTATTTCTGTAGGTTGATTGCCTTGTTGTGTGGTATTGTTATTGTTTTGGGTACTCATGAGGACTGGATTCGTGTTAGTGGTACAGTTCTTAGCTAAATGCCCTTCTTGTTTACAGAGGAAACACGCAGTGGACTCGGTTAAAATAAATACCCATATTTCTTTTCCTTCAACTACCGTGGAAATTCGATTTGGAAGTTTTTCCAGATCGTCGGGAGAAATGAAAGTTTGCCTACGCATGGAAGCAATATGAGCCAGCTCCTTAGAGGCAAATCCTGCCCTAACTGTGATGATAGGGGATTGTAACTTGACTCCATACTTGAGTAGTTCTGCTTCAAGGAATCTGTCTTCGACTTGGGGAAATACATGAGTAAATCTAATCTTTTTGTTCCGAGTAATGTATGGTCGAGCGTAGACGTGGCTATTGGAGACGACGATGGGTTTGTTAGAGTTTACAAGGTCATCAACAGTTTTTTTGTTGTCTAACCAGGCAATCAGTCGGTTGTTTGAGAGAGGGGATGCAATTATTATTCTGGAAGCTGACACTACCTTAGATAGGGCGAGAATATATTCCTCGTACGTTGCATCTACCGTCTTGTCGATGATAATTGCTTGCTCATTGCTCGGTTTCATTTTGGCTGCTGCTGAGTAACTTGTGCTGGTTCCTTGGGTGACTTGGGCTGGTGAACTTGTGTTGGTTATTTCTTGAGGCATTTTTTTTTTTTACGAGTAGACCCTATATCCAGGAGTCTATCGTATCAGCTTTTGCTGACCAGTTGCAAGAATATTACCACGATAATTCTTTTAAATAAAGTAACGTTTGGCAGTTCGGCATTCGTTCTAGGGCGCTTTACTTGTTACCACGTTTACAAACCGGAGTTCAATCAAAACACGTCCGATCGCTACGAAGTCTCAAAGTGAACTCCCTAATGGGAATTTAATTTGTTTTTTCATCCGGCTCGTTTGAAGGTTCATTGTAGGTCATTGTAAGTCCATTTATTCCAATTGAAGATAGTTAAATGGTTATTTTGATCCACCATGAAGAAAAACAAGGAGGGAGTGCTAACTCCTTCCTAAAAATGTTTTTAAGTGAAAAAAAAAAATAATTATTTTCAATTGGAATAAATCAACTTACATTAATCAGCAATAAACCTTCAAATGAGCTGAAAAAAAAAAATTTTCAATTATATGGTGATAACTATATGGGGCTTTGGATTATGTCAGGGCGTGTATTAAAGCCCAGCCACAAATAAGAGCGTACGGCGTAGAGCGACGAACGTACGTTATTTGGTGAATTTTAGGAAAGACCGTTCATAATTCTGGGAATGATAGTTGATTAGTAATAATTAAAAAACCTTCAGACCGTGTACTTGGAAAAAGTTCATTAAAATAATAAAAATTTTATCCTATTCGATGCTGAAGAATTTGAGAATAATAAAGCAATAGTTTTCTCGTTTTGGGACGCTGCTATTAGATCAATAATAATTAATAAATGAAAATTGAGGATTCAATATGTACAATGACGTCACGTGATATCCGACAGTCCCCACCCTCCCGTTCCGAACTGTATAATTGGTAAAATTCTTGAAAATAACAAAATTTTTATTCTGATTAATGCTAAAGAATTGCGGAATAAGAACATCATAGGCTATTTGGCGCGGATTTCTTTGTATTATTCTAAAAGTATATATATTAATTACTCGATTTGTTTTTCCCTATGAACCGCGGCAAGTACGTTTGTGCTGCAGCTACTGACGTCTTTTCATTCTTCCCACCTCAAACTTGTTGTTTTTCCCTCCATTTCCCATTTTTTAAAAATTCTCAATTCAAACGGTTTATGATAAACCCACGTGAGGAGAATTTGCTCAGCGCATTGTTTAAAAAAACACCAGGTTTTTGTTTATCAGTAGACCAATGCTATTAACGAACGAAGGGCTTGGCGTTCTTTTGATTTCATGTATTTTTTTATGAATAAAATTGACGATATAATTTTTTAAAATTATGATTATATTCTTATAAGGAGACTCATGCCGTGATAATTTTATGATTGGATGGCGTGAAAGAACCTGTATCTTTGAATGATTTAATGGAAAAATGGCTTCACATCCGTGAATATTGTGGTAATTGTGGAAAAATTATGGATATTTCGCGAAAAACGAAGATTACTAATACAATCAGAGTATTGATTATCAAATTGAACATTTTTCCATTCAATGGGAAGAAAATCAGACCGAGAACCAGCAAATGGACGCTGAAAGTCGTTGCAACAACTACAGTTAATGTTTGTAGGAAGTTGTATTGCGTCATTAGTGCTCTATTACATGGTGTAGTCCAAGGCAAATACCATTCTAGTGATATTTTGAAAGGTAAAAAGAGTGAGTTGATACATGTTGATGAGTTGACCGTTGCCAAAATAATGGCCGAGAAACTCTAAGGACATTTGTCTTACGTTTTTAGAGCAAAGTAAATCCAAATAATGTGTCAGATTAACTGGAGTCTTTTTTCGTGACATGAGTTATGTGTTACGTAACTCGATAGCATAAATGGCACAAGTTTCTTTCGCTTGGTTTGGAAAAGCGATGAAATCCCATACAAATTTTTAAAAAATTTCGAAAAAAATGGCCAAGTCCGCGTCAATGCATTGTTTTTCGCACAATCAATTTTGACAATCGTTAACTTCACCGGTTTGGAAAAATGCCGAAAATAAAAAAGAACGCCAAGCTGGTATAAACACACTGCATTAGTTATGAAGCTACCACTCTAAAGACAACATTTATGCTGAAAACGCGCGATATTTGGTCGTAAATAAAAACAAAGGTTCAAAAAAAGCGTCGGGACCAACGTGCTTGGCGCGGTTTTCCATACTAACGTGGGTTTAGCTTAGAAAGTTCTACATCCTCTCAATCATACTTCAGAATCGGAAAGTATATCGCCGCAGAAGATAATTATGTGTTTTATTTCAATCAGTTAGAATACCTCCATAGATTAACCCCTAAGTTATACAAGGTTTGCGTTCTTTTTTATTTTCAGCACTTTTCCAAACCAGTCAAGTTAACGCAATTGTGCAAAGCACAACGCATAGAAACGTAGAACTTGGCCGTTTTTTTCAAATTTTTTTTTTTGATTTTTATGGGATTATATTAATGCACGAGAGGATAGATTCAAATCATCATATTTGGAGAAGTTACCAAATATTCATATTTGAAGGAAAAATTGATGAAAACTAAAAAATTTTCAAATATCGTCATAAAAAGCAACCTAATGAATGCAGTTGTCATAACCAACTTGCAACTTCAACTTGCTGGTATCTGAAGGAACATTTCAATCTATTATTGAATCCATTTGAAGCCTAATCTCCAAAAACGTCAATAAAACTGGAAATAAATAACTTAAAAAATTAATTTTCAAAAAAAATTGGAATAACAATGACGACAATCACCTTCATGGACGAGATCGGTCAAGGGTATATAGAAATAATTTTTTCCAGCCGTAATTCAATCCATTTCGAACATTTTTTTGGCTATCGTGAAGAAAAAACAATTTTTGAAAAAATTTAAAAAAATCAATCAATGAATCCAATATTAATCAACGGTTATGGATAGGACCCCATAATATCTACATTCTACAAGAAAAAAATTCAATTCCATCAATTCATTGCCGAGCAATCGACGAAAATCGAAGAAAAATTTCATCCATACCCACACACATACGTACATACGCTCGGACACCATCTAAAGAATGCATTTTCGAAGTCGTTGCATCACATTGAGTTGATATAACATCAAAAATCAAAAACTTGAATTTGACTGATTACCAAGCTTCCATCCGAAAGCAAAAATTAGCTCCACTTGCCTTATTAATAATAAAACGAATATCTCAACCACTCATCAGACGCTGATATTTCATTCTTAGTATAATTGACCCCGAGACATCCTAATTTATTCTGACATGGTACAAATTCCTCTATACCGGATTCTCGAAATTATCAATCATGAAAAGGTATGGGCTGAATATTTTTTGGAGTTGGGGATTCTGAAAATGACGATCAACTGTCGCACGTGCAGAAGACCACTTACGTTAAACACCAAGAACCTAAACTATATGTATCAGAAAAGGAACTTCAAACGAAGACAATCATTTGGAGTACTAGAAAACGACGATATTCGAAAAAAATAAGTGGGGAATTGCTCTAACATTGTATATCATATAGTTGTCTTCGCTAATAAATGCGCAATGTGCTTTCGAATGGTTATGGTTTGTATTATTATTCCCTTTTATAGATAAGCTGTCATTACGATTTTTTTAAATTCAATGATTCGGTAACTGTATTTTTATGACCCGGTGGGCAAGGGGATAAGGTACAGGACTATAGATCGAGAGATCCTAGGTTCACGTACTGGTTTTTTCGTATTGTCGAACCTTTGGGTCAGGGACCACAATTTATTTATTTACTGCCAAATTCAACATTGCTTGTGAATTTCCCATTAACAATTTAATAATTAATACAATATCATCCGGCCCAAACGCGGGATGTGCGTAACGCGCCTTATCCGCGCCGAATGTCGTTCACTGTGTTAGCGTCGAACATTACATTTGGCATACCAGACGCGGACCGAACACTTTGCCGAATGAAATTTCTAGTAACGAAGCTCGCTGTAAAGTTGCATCTGTCTGTCAACTGAACGTCCTCGTGAACGCCTCAATACACGACTGAATGTGAAACAAAAAATTAAAAAATTGCTCAGAATTTAGTCCCAAAGTCGAAATTATCGGGATATTCTTCTGCATCCGAATTAAACTCTAAGAAAATCTATTATTTAGATTACTGATTTTTTTAAGTTTCTTCTCATCGTATAAAAATCATTAGTTTAAGCGGTTCAACATTACCCTGGCAGACCTGTCGATTCTAGAACTCGAGCGACCGGTTAGCCGATTGTCATTCCATGGTTGGTCGCTTGTAATGTCGAGCCTGGATAGCTTACATGACCTGGAATCAAATTCCCTGAAAGTCGATTGCTAATCGATTAAAGCTGGAAATCTGTTGGAATCGAGTATAAGTCGATTACAAGCTGACTATCACTCTCACCCCCTTTCGGATCGGCGCATAACTTTGGGACATCCTGTATGTCTCAATGGAGCTTTTCCTGTCTGGACTATCCATTTTTTCAGTAAAAATTTCTTGTAAATTTTTTATTGAAAATAATCCTGGATCATATCCTAATATAAATTTCCCGTCTTTGATGTAAAAATGATTGCCGATAGGAGGGCGGCGGAGCTCAATATATACAAGAAATTTGAAATGAAGAAATGGCTAGGAGCTGGATAACTCAGTTGGAAGTGCACCCGATAATGATTCCTAAGGAAACAATCAACTCCCTTACAGAATATTCAAATAATGAAGCAATAGGCAGGGCCCGATGTTCAAGAATCAAGCCCCAATACTTCGCATATTACGATAAGATTGGCTTGTTTCAGGACGTCTTGAACAGACCAATTCTTTATCATATAAGTAGACACAAGAACAACAAAAAATCCCTATTAACAATTTTGAAACAATTAGATTACTCTATTCAAGAGAAATCCCAGTAATTGGCTTAGAAGACTTCACCAAGTCAAAACAAAATTCTGGTGGCTAGAGGAAGACGATAAATACATGAAAGAATTAAAAGCTCGAGAAGAAATCCATAAAAGAATTAATGAAAATAACAGGAGAAAAAAAAAGATATAGAAGAAATAATTACAGAACTCCTTAAAGTTTCAATACGCACAGAATCGAAAAGAATTAATAAACATAATATAATAAATGATACTAATGACATTTTTGGCCTCCGGACGGATGCCGCGATTGGTTTCAGCATTGCGCCGACGTTTCGCACACATTGAAGTTTGCATCTTCAGGGCTATAAGCTCCGATTATGAGCTTCAGTGTGCGGCGGTAGCCCTTATATACCCTTCCCCCTCCCCCGGAGGGCAGGAGAAAAGGGGGGGGATTGATCAGCTGGTCAATTAAAAAATCGGGAGGACGGTTCTCCAAATAGGGTTCACCCGATATCCTCTGTCCCTGTTGAGGTTGTTAGGGTTTTTAAAGATCTCCAAACCCTCTCGATACTTCCTCTCGAAATATCCTTGAAATTTGGCCAATATTTTGGCCTTGTCTTAGTGGAGAGAATGACCAGTATCCATCCAATGTTCAGCCAGGGCAGACTGTTCTAGGTGACCGTATTTGGAGCACCGCTGGTGTTCCTTGATCCGTGTACTGATCTT
>JAPYZM010011308.1:0-10494 GCA_030522845.1 Psyttalia concolor | reverse complement strand
TCACTGTCCTCTGGCTCTGTTTTCACGCGACTTTCCTCTCGTTATTATTAATCTGAGAAAACCAAAGGGTCTCATTCAATTCATCATTTTGGTCTTCCTGAGCAGCTGGAGAATATTATAAATATAGTTTGGGAAGAATTGGAGGAAGATCGTAAGGAGTCTGATTAGAGCAGCACAGGCTCTTCAAAGTAGCCTTTTTCCTTGGGGATGACAATGGAGAAGACCATCTCACTCAGCTCCTCATATTTTTTTTTCTTCTCGGTTATACTCTCACTTTCATTCGCTTTAGTTGTGTCATTCACAATCATCTGACAAGTTCTTTTGGCTTTCATGTTTTCACGCGACGACTGAGAATTTTCACGCCTTAAACTAGTCAGAATTTCTTGCGAGGGCTTAGTGACTCAAACGACTAAAATTGTGCAAACTTTTCGCTGGTAATTATTAATCTGAGAAAACCAATTGCCCTCATTCAATTTATCATCTGGTTCTTCCCCACCTAAAGTATATTATTAACAATAATAAATGAAAAAAAAAATTAATCATAATAAGTTCTTAAATATCTAAGACTTGGGGAGTAGAAAACCAGCCTCAGAGTGCCTCTCATTACATCTCTGAGTGCTCTCCAGAGTATCCATTTCTGCCTGGTGATGACAATGACGAGGACAATTGCTACTCAACTCATACCTCTCAAGTTCCTCTCGACTTCTCCACTCTCCGCGACCTTCGCAATCTCCAATCTCAAAATATTCCTTTGACTCTCCGCTTATACCCCAACAGGTGACAATGTCCACTCCTCACCAGGAAGTTTATTCTCTCCATCAAAGGAAATTGTTTTCTTCGATAACGATCTCCAAGTTGATTACATTTCTCTGAAAGAAACATTAAACTCCCAACTGGGGTGAACCTGTGAGAACGTCTCTTGATAAATCGTCGGCTTCCCAAAACCCCAAAAGCCATCCGTGACCTGTCCCAAATATGTATGTCGTGCGGATAATGACAGCTGACGAATTGGCAGGGGTGAGCTGTTGCCGAGCTGTCACCAACTGCCTTCCCCATTTCTGGGAATTGTAGTTTTTTTCTTTTTATTTATTTTTCACTCCCAATTCCGTCGGCCCTTCCTCGGCGGTTTCTCGCGTCATTATCGCTGGAATTTCTTGCGATTAGAATCGGTAAGAATACTCGAGCCTCTCATTTCTGTCTTATAGGCTGGGCCCTCTAATTTTCGCGGTGGATACCCTTGACCTGGGCTCAGGCAACACCACTGGTTAGTCGAGAGTATAAAAATGATAGAGGTTGAGAGAAGAAGAAGAAGAAAAAAAAGGGATAATAAAAAGAAGAATGAGAGGGCTATAACGGTCGTTCTCCTTGTGTTTCATTCTCCTCGCCTTTTCTAATGCCTCGTGGTGGCTTCTTTTTCGCGATTCTCCCATTGGTAAAGGACAGACCGGATACCTCAACGCGAAAAAGGTAGACAGAAATAGTGAAAAAGAAATAACAGTACAATAAAAGCATTGTTCAGGGGGGGTGAAGTGAAAGAAAAAAAAAAGAATGAGATAAAGACGAGGGGGGAGAATTTTTATAGCCCCCTAGATTTATAATTGTTCGTTACTAGACCTCTTCCTCGGGTATTCACCAGAAAAAAATATTACCTCACTCTAGGGCTCTGATGTGAATGTCTCGCGCAATGAAAACCTGTCGCTGTTATACATATTTACCTGTTTTTGGGTCTATTGTCAATGGTGGCATGTGTGCGAGAAAAAAAATATGATATACGTATCACGTGGGGGTTTTGGGGTTGGTTGTGGGGGGGGGGGGGGGGGGGGGGGGGGAATTTTTACGATCGTTTGCGGCAACGTTTTTCGGTGGTAAGTGATACCATCGGTGAAACAGGAGAAATTGCAACAAATTTTCTTGGCTGAGGGATCATTTAAAATCTCCAGGGTAAATTGTTATTTTGAGACTGGAATTTTTAAACGGGATAATATTGAAGACATTCTGCCTCGTTTTAATGGATTACTGCGAAATAATTTTATAGAGACAATAATTATTTTCTCGAATTGAAATATTTCAGTTTTTAATCCATAGGGAATTTTTTTTTACTTTCATTTTATGACAGCCGTATCGAATGACAATGGGAACTAAATCGGGGGAGGGGGGGGGGGGGGGGGGGGGGGGGGGGGGGGGGGGGGGGGGCTTGAGAAATAATTTTTCCGTTTTCGGGGGACTTCTGGAATCGTTTGCGTCAACGTTTTTCGGTGGTAAGTGATACTTCTCGACTGAGGGCTAATTTAAATCTCCAGTATAAATCGTCATATTTCAAATACTCGAAACGGCCCAAAAAAATTGAATGAATGAAGACAATTCCCCCCGGATTGAGAATATTATTGTCAAGAAATTTTCCCCCAAAAGAAATAATTTTTTTTTTCAAACTAAAAAAATCCAATTTCCAGTCCACAACGAGAATTCTCGTTATTATTATTTTAATTAATTAAATCATCCAATTCTAACCAATCAGATTTTCCCCTCACAACATTCCTCACGTGCGCCAACGAACAACCCCGCTGTGACTAAAAAACAATAAATTAAAAAAAAGCCATAAAAAAATAATAATTAGAAAAATTCTCACGCAAGAAATTTTCAACAGTTGTATTGAAACAAAAAAAAAGTGAATATTTTATTTTTGAGTGACTTATTCTATACGAAACTTCTGTCCTGAAAAGTTCCAACCGATTTTTCCCAACGATACTCCCCCTATCCCCCACAATTATTTTAATTACCCCCCCCCCCCCCCCCCCCACCAAGTGTCAAATATGAGTCCACAAAAATACAGCAGAGACACGTATAACCATGACCGTTAGTGGAGGTCCCAAGATAACGATCGCGTGTTAACCCAAAACAAAAGACCTCTCAAAATGCAGGAGAAAATGTAAACGCACTAGCACAGGTGTTCCCCCCACGTTGTGATGCCCCCGGGGGTATGTCCGAGCCCCCCCCCCAAACCCCTCTCGCGTCCCGGGGGGTGGCCCGTTCACTCGTGACGCGATTCATCGTCGCAATTATGCAAATTGTTGCTATTAAGGTAGAATATCTGTAAAGTTGCACTTGAGAACTGCGCAACACCCTCCCCCCCCTCCTCCTCCCCCCTGGAGGGAATAATTTTTATTTGAAAAATTTCGCACCCCATGAGTGATTATTTACGTCAAGACAACCTGTCCTCAATTGTCCACGTCATGCGGTCGAATTTTAAATGAGCCCCCCCCCCTCTGTGGACTCCAGGCGGTCCAATGTCTCCGTCTTAGCAACCTGAGAAGAAACCTATTAATTATATACTGAAAGGAACATCGAAACGGATAATTCCGCGAGATAACCTGATGTCTCCGCGAAATGTCGGCAAGTCATTGTTGCTATTTACATAGTATATTTTATTAAGACAGAATATTGGGCAAGTTAGACTTGAGAAATGAGGAGCCCCCCTGGGGGGAGTAATTTTTAGTTGAGTAGTTTCGTACCCCACGAGTGCCTATTTATCTCGAGACAACCTGTGTCTAATTGTCCGCGTCATGTCGTCATAATTTCAAACGTGACATGGGACGACGAGGGGGCCTGCCCCCTCTCCCTGAACTCCAGATAGTCCAATGCCTCGGGCTTGGTTTCCTCCAAAAAAAAAACCGTAATAATTAAATCCCTAAACGAACATTGAAACCGATAATTTCCGCGACATAAGCTCATGTCTCCGCGCGATGTCGGCGATTCGTCATCGTAATTACGGAAATTGTTGCTATCAAGGGGGAATATCTGTAGAGTTGGACTTGAGACCTGCGCAACCCCCCTGGGGAGAATAATTTTTATTTCGAAAGTCTCGTACCCCCGAATGGCTATTTATCTGAAGACAATCGGTCTTCAATTGGCCGCGTCATGTCGTCGGTTTCAAATGCCGCTGCAACGCCACATGGGACGACGAAGGGGGCCTGGCCCCCCTCCTGAACGCCTGATAAACCAATTCTTCCGCCTTAACCCCAGAAGAAAAAACATGATAATTAAACCCTTAAATAACCATCGAAACTGATGATTTCCCGAGATAACCTAATGTCTCCGCGCGATGCCCCCGGCCACAAGTTGCGGCACGCGCTGCATTAGAGGCGTCTCCCTGGCACATGTTTTCTCAAAATCATTGGAAAATACGCAAACACATCCTCCCCAAAACCTTCCAATTCCCCCGCCCCCTAAATTGATACCTCACCCCATAATTTCCCGCGATAACCCACCGTCTCCCCGCGATCTTCGTTCCGCATCATGACTTGCGGCACGCGCGATGCCCGCCGCTCCGCACAAAAAAATTAAAAAAAAAAAAAAAAACAACAATACCCCTTCAACGTCCGTTGAAGTTATCTCCCCCAAAGATTACAAAATAATCAAGATAAACCGAGAAACAACATAAGTCCTCATCCAACTTTTCCCCATTTCCCTCAGCATCGTCGAGTGTCCACCAGATGGCCCCCACCACAACCAGCCATATTGGACAGGTGCCCCCGGGGCCATGCACACTCCGCAAAACTCCACCAGACCCCTTTACCATTATCCATGTGTCGTTTCTCCACTCACACAGTCACCATATCCACCAGTGAAATCGATACAAACCCATATCCACTCGTGTAAACTCTCCTCCCCCCCCTCCTCCTCGCGTAAACGGACAACTTTCCGTCATTTGTGTGACATAACCTCTCCACCACTTGTACACTCGAGGGGGGGAAAAAAAAAATAAGGGCGGGGGGTGATCACGCGTGCGCCAATGGTGGCTACTATGCAAATGAATGAATTTGTGTATGTGTTAACCCCCTGCCCCCCCCCCCTCGATTTTTCAGGAACAATGCGCTCTCTTTCTGGCGGGGCGAGCGCCCCCCCCCCTTTCGAGAGGAACCGTTAAAAGTTAAAACCTGCTGGCCTCTCTTTTTCGAGGTGCCCAGCCTTTTTTCGCATGGGAATGCAATTTTAGAAGGGGGGGGGGGGGCAGGGGGGCAGAGGGGGCTAAGTAGTCATGAGAATTTTTAGGGTACGCGGTATAATTTCGAGGAGGAGGGGCCGTCAATTCCACTTGCCAGACAGATTTTTATCGACAGATTTCTTCGATCTCTCGTGACAAAGAAAGTTGGCAGTATAATTGGCAACAATGGAGTTGATCAATTATCTGATAATGATAATTTCAAGTGACCAGTAGATGGTGATGATGGTATTCACGACTCTTATTATTTTCTGTTGGCCTTTTACGAATGCCCGGGTCAGGTGAATTGAATTATTCATGAATGGCGGACAAATACGACTTCTGTTGTTTTGCCCCCCCCCCCCCCCTTCTCCGGGGAATACGTTCAGGCATTAATGAATAATTACAATGGATGGGGTATGAAAAAAAAAAAAATGATATTGAGAGGAAAATAATGGAAATGACAGATGGATTGTTGAAAATTCTGGTGAATTCCTTTGGGCTCTCATTGTTAACGCAAATGTTGTGTCGGCAGGTCTTTTCCGGGGGAACAGGTACACCATTGTTCGCATTTCCATATCCTCAATAATTTTTCATGTTACAATATCCCATAGTGGTTGCTGTTTTTTTTTTTTTTTTTGAGAAAAGCCTTTTAACAGAGCCATTATGAGCTGAATGCCGAAGACATTGGTATCGTGAAGCGTTGAGGTTGAAGGGGGGGGAAAAACATGGCCTCAGGTGTACACATGCTTCATGCGTTTGAGGTAGTTCTGTTTATCTGGCTTTCACCTGTTTTGCTGTTTCCCGTATGCTACGACAGGTGTTGGTTGTTACCATTGTTCAGAGGTCTAGTCTCCGTGAGATACTGTTGCGCCCCCCCTTTGGGTGGCTCGTCTCCGAGGGATTTGTTCCCCCCCCCCCCCCCCCCCCTTAGAATTTCGGTACAAATTCTGTAATTAAATGATTCATTATTTTTGGAACTGTATTTACGAGAATTGGGATGTTGGTTGAAACTAGTGGAGGTACGTCTTCCAGATGATCTCCAAGGGAACATCTGCTGGAGATATAGGAGGTAAGGTTAGCAATGAAAGAGTGACATGTGGAGCCACGCCTTAGATGCCAATAAGTGATCAATTGTTGATGTATAATCTGGCATGTCTTGAATTTGACAAGCTAATCTGCTGATCTTTCAACCTGTTCAAGTTAATTCCCATTCAATTATCAAAATCTTGAACAGGTGAACTTCTCGGTTGCTTCCTGTTTAGCGTAATCTGATGAGATGAGGTGAATTCATAGGAAGGTGTCTGGTTTTTAATGGGTTACAGAGATGCTGAAGTGGACGGTATCAAGATCGCTGTCGACCACAAGCTCAACGCCACATGGAACATCAGCGGCCATGGACAAATCGACGCGCAGACCATTCAGGGATTTATCGAATACACCGCCAACCGGTAGCTCTAGGTCGAGAGTGGCTGGGGTGCAGGATGATGGGACTGAGAGCAGTGTAAGTAGACTTGCTAATGGAAGGAGGAGACGGTGTAGGAGTCATGGGAGTGATTTGAGAGCTTATTTCAATGTGAGTAATTTAATGATGTTATTTGGAAGTGAGATATCTGGGTAATTATGGATTTTAGTGGAAAATGTGTGCTTACATAATTTGTTGGAAATTTTGGGGACTATAAAAAAGGGTCTATACAGATTTATCCCAGAGCCAATGGTTCTCGAGATATGTACAGAGCAAGAAAATCCATCGAACAGGCAAGTCCGATAACACGAGTTTCAGATCCTCGGCAATATCTCAAGAACGGATGGTTCTAGCTGAAAACATCATAGAACCTTTTTCATAGTTTATTGAATTTTACACATTTCATGTGGAGTAGGATTTCCCTCTAAACCCACTAGATATCGAGATATCGTTAAAATAAAAAAACCTGTCTACCCAAATTTGGCAGAGCCTTGACATTCGTTGCATTAGCCATTGAAGAATGATATAAAAATTTTCATTTCAGGCAACGAAACCAAATCTCCGCCCTGCAAAACGTCAGTCGATATCGGAAGACCCGCAGGACTTGCTGCGAACGGAAAGCTTCTACCAAAGTACCCCGCGTGTGGACGCAGACATAGGTCCCCTGACCATAATCCCCGAGAGCATCTCGAAGCCCCAGAACATCTCGACCCTTCCCACTGATCCCTCAATCCTCCCAGTCGCCTACCGAAGATCCTTCGCCACCAACGAGCTCCCCCAGAACGTCATAAATGAGGCACGAGCCAACCTCCAATCTCACGTCTCCGACTTCTTCCAGCAGATCTCAGTGGCTGGAAGTCCTGAAGACGTCATGGAAGCGAATAAAGTCCCCTTCCTCATGAAGTCCCGGTTATTCTCCCGCAATTCCGAGAGCTCGTGTCATCCAAAGCTGGCGAAAATAACAAAACTCCACACGAGACTCAAAACTCCCTATCACACCAAGTCCCAGAGGAGTTCCTTCACCGTCCGGGAGACTCCACTAGCCGGAAAGTTGGCTCACCTGAAGCTCGACCAAGACAAATTCGAGAATATGGATAATACAGTGACGGAGGTGCTGACGACCCAGCAGGAGAAGAAACCAGAGAGCGTCGCGGATATCCTTCTCCGGGATTCCGAGGAGCGTCAAAAGGTCCTGGGTATGGCTGACAAGAAGAGCCCCACGAGTCCCGAGCATGTCAACCAATCGATTGTGGAGACCAACGATGACAAAGCACCTCACAACGACAGTTCCGTATCGTCTGCTAGTCAACTCCTGGAGGATCCATCGCCAATGGCCTGGGCATTTAGATCCCCCTCCAACGATTCAGATGGTGAATTCAAGCTGAGGAGGCAACGGGGCATCAGAAGAAAACGCAGGGACCAGAGGAGTGATAATAATTCGGCATCCAAGAGGGCGAAACGACAGGAGAGCATTAGTCCAGGAACAAAACGAAAAATTCTGGAACTCCACGAGCCCATGCAAGCTGTCAATCTCCATGTCAAAAGACTTGCTCTGGAGACAGATTTAGATTCGACATTTAGTGAGAGAACCGTCTGCAAGACATCATTCAGCCAGAGTAAGGACGAAACGGGAAAGAATTTGTGGGAGCTTGAGAGCCCCAAGTCATCGCTGATGGACGACTTTCCGAGCTCCAAGAGTTCACTTCTCCATTCGGTGACGGAAACACCCGAGGCACCGCTCATTGCCACTGTCAGGAGGTGTCTGAAGTACAGTCCCGATGCTGGAACCCCCAGGGGACATTCCAGGGGGTCCATTGAAATCGAGTACAATGTTATTGGGGATTATATTCATGTCAGAGGTGAGATTTTTTGGATTTGACATGTGTTGACGAGAGAAGAACGGTATTTTTAGCTCAAAGGGATGATTGAACTGAAATGTTAGACTGATCCCATTAAAAATCATCGGGAGAATGTCCGCCGGAGTCCTAAAAGCCCCCCCCATTCCACCCCGAGAATTATTTCAAAAACCCTAACAATCATTTTGAAAATGGCAGTCCCCTGAAGACAACCCCGACAAAACGAGCTTTCTTCAATCGCTAATAACTCGACAACGAGAGGTTTTACCCAATATCATGACAAGATCATTCTTGTAGCTCGCAAAATTCCCCACATTTTATCTCAACGACATTTTCATCTAGAGCCACTAGTTATCGAGATACGAAAGAAAAAGTTACAAACTTTACAGTTCCACCAATCAATTATCGTCATTTGGCAATGTCCCATTCATTTCTAAATTCAAAACTACTTATGTAAATGTCGGGAGGCATTTCGTGACCGCACGTCACGTGAAACGGGAGCACGAAAGATTTTTCAATGACACCAGCAGAAAATCCAGCAGTGACAGAGCCAACCAGCCCCCCCCCTCCCCCCTTCCCCTTCAGTAAGCCATCATCGCGCAATCGCGTTCAAACACTCTATCTCCCTTTCTCCCATTTATCCAACCTAGAAGATCACAAAAGAGGGGTTGATAGTGACTGCCATGGTGCCGTGTGCCAGTAACCCACAGTCCTCGTTGCCCCCTAGTACGACGGTCAGTCTTGTCCAAATAATTGTCAAAATATTTCAAAAATTTCCTCAAAGCCAGTGGCAAAAATCAAAAAACCTCCACCTCCAGCCCCCCCCCTCTCCCGCATGTGACGAGTGAAAATTAAGTGGCGGTGAAATTAAAGTCTCGTGATGATAAGTCAAGTCACGAAACGCAAAATTCCCTCCCCCAACGAGCCTTAATTCACCTAGTCCCCCCCCCCTCCGGGGGGGAGGGGACCACCCCAACTGTAATTACGTAATTAACTTGGCAATTTGCTCGAGCCTCCACTCATTCCTCCACTTGATTTTGAGCCATTAAAATGATTTTCATAATGAATGGTTATTTTTATTACTCCTCCACTGGTGATTAATTGAATCAATGGATTTTGGTTTTAGTGATTCGCTGCAGGGAATTGAAGCGAGCGTATGAGGGGCCAATTCATGCATACGTCAAGGCAAGCATCAAAAATAACTGCGGTGAGGGTGTAGTTAAACGAACAGCTGTCCACCGTGCAACCCCCAATCCAGTTTTTCATGAGACACTGATACTACCTTATCCGATTAATAACAATTGTACGACAAGGGCCACGTCCCTTGACATCGCTGTCTGGCACAGGGATCGACGAGCAAGGTAATTGTCATTTGTTTATTGAAGGAATTGTTTATTTATTGTTGAGAAATTTAATAGACTCATGTGGAGTTGGAGTTTGGTGCGGTTCGTTAGCGGACAACGAGTGGACAATTTGAGATTGATTGTGATTTAATATTAATATAAATATTATTAACTGGAGGATAAAGTAAATGTTAATCGGCCCAGCGAAGTTTGTTTAAACAATTGGACGGAAATTTATTTATGTCAGCGGACTCAATTGTTGCTTCAGAAGTATTTGGATTCCTGGCAAAATTGGATTCTTTTTTTCTGTGGGGAAAGTTTTTGGGGGGTATTAATTTATCTTGAGGGGGTCGATTTTAGATTTTGGTTGTTACGGAGTGGGGTTTGCAAGGGAGGAATTGTTCTATTCGGGTTATGCAGATTGAATCGTGTTTAAGGCGAACGTTTACGGGAATTAATACGGTTTGGGGGGATGCGGAGATGGCTTGGGATCGATTCCACCGGCCGAATCCAGTTCGCGAGGTATATTGCACTCCGAGGAAACGATTATTTTTGCGGGCTCCGGTGGATGGATTGCGTGAAAAATTCTCGGGGGTCGCTTTTCATTTTTTGCTTACGTCTTATGATTTTTTTAATGTAATATTTAATAACAGAAAATAGGGTTTTCTGTTTAAAACTAGATTTTTTGAGATTTTTTACTAGGAAAACGTAAATATTGGAACATTTTCAATATCTTTTAACTCTGAGAATTTTGAATTTCTATATTTCTTGTGCTTATTGATAAATATTAAGAAGGATATTTTTAATTTATAATCACAATTTTAATTAATCATTTTATGAGATTTCTATACC
>JAPYZM010011300.1:0-12372 GCA_030522845.1 Psyttalia concolor | reverse complement strand
AGTGATAGGTTTATATCACGGGCCGAAGGCGAGGCGAAACTTCACACTCGCCAAAAATCATTTTTTTCACTTGTTACGAAATATACTAATGAGCTTGTTTACCTTCGTACTGCAATAGAAATCCTCGGGCGGGGTAGAGTCTAGATGACGATATGAGATCCAAAGTCACCTGATTGGAATTCGATACAATTCGAGTGCCGATGCGAGTGCCACATGACTCGAATATCGTATTTCCACTGTCTTGAATCCGGATGAGATCCGGGCAATTGCCATCGGACTCAGGACCTTAAATAAGACAAAAGAAATAATTTTAAAAAACATTCTATAAATATTTTCCGAGGACATTATTGATAGGACGGATTTGTCTGAAGGAGGAGCCGATCGTTTTTAAATACACATTTTTAGGTTTAGAATAATGTTTCCTCTGGAATTATATTTTTTAAATCGGTCGCTTACGAGTAATATTTACGAAAAGGAGATAATTTCCTGTGATTATAGTTAGAGTTGAGAAAAAAGTTAAGAAATACTTTGTTTCTATTTAAAGCATTCTATACTTTCCCATTTGCATGATGAATTTGATTATTTTTTCAATGAATCTGTATTTTTGAAGAATACAAATTTTTTTTTTATTGAAAAACAAATTTTCTCAAGCTAAGATAAAGTAGAATTTTTCCAAAGTCTATCGTAAGTTTAGCGAAATATTTTGGGGAGACCCGGGCAAAACGGAATGCTTTAATTTTCTAGAAGTTATATAAATAATTTTTTTTTGGATTTATATTTTTTTAGCCTAAATAGCATAATGCAAAAAAAATTATAATTAAGGAGGTGATTTTTTCCGACAATTATGTGTATCTGTATGTGTATCTCCATTACCCCTTTGTAGTGTAGGCCATTTTACGTTAAAATCGTTGTTATCAATTGTTCGTGTTAATATCGTTCTTATTTTGTAATAGATTTATAATTATTGAAAAGAACATTGTAGTTTTCATCCTTTATATTCCCTTAGTCTCCTATCTGTCAAGCTGCCTGGCATAGAGTAGATCGTAAAAAAAATGAAAAAATTGAAAAGAATAAAAAAATTTGAGTGTTCCGTTTTGCTCGGGTCTCCCCTACATTGCTGATTAAATAAGTTTCAGTATTTTTTAAAACAGGACAAAACTGGAGCCGTTGGATAAATAATTTTACAGATAAAAATTAATAATTATGGAATAAGCAACAATTCTAAAATTTGGTATAGAAAAAGGAGGTTCAGTTTGCCCGTTGTAGAGTATTATTAACTAATTAAAATTTGTTAAATATTGAAGAATATTTTTTCCAAGCTCGGGTAAATGTGAATCATGCCAACATCTATCGTGAGTATGGTGTAATATCTAGATTGTTAATAAAAAAAGTTTCACCAATTTTTTAAAAGAGAACGAAACTACGTCGTTGCTCTATTATTTTTGTAACCAAACATTAACAATGGTAGGAGAAACAATAATTGTAGATGTTTCTATAGACAAAGAGACAAGTTTTCTTGTAACAAAGTATAATTGGCTCACTGCGAATGTTGAAATCGTGAAAATGGAGTAGAACTTTGTGGCCCGGGGAGGTCTTGAAGTCCCAACCGCAGGAATATTCCCCAGGATAGTAGAGTGGATAACCCGGGGATTTGATGTACCCAGCTTCACCGTGATTTATCCTCACTTCTGTGTTGCAGTATCGTCGTACTGCACCTTCTGCAAAGAAAAATCAATTATTCTGGTCCCCCTTTCCCTATATAAATGTCTCTTTTCACGTTTTTCGTTTGATTTTTCAACAAAAAGAAAAACAAAATCCAAATCATCTCCAAAAAAATTCGATGTCCCCCCCAAAAGAATAAAAACAAGGAAATTGTTCGACTGAAATTAATTATTATTTCATTATAAACTTCGTGACGATTTTTAAAATTTTGATTTTTTTTTGAAACAAAGTTTTTCGTGCTGAATAGTTTCATATTTCCTCTGGCGACGACAAATTGGACAACAAGCACTTCCGCACTCTATTCTGCTCCGAGACAGATGGTCAAGGTCATAAAATTAGGGGCAATCGAACAGAAGGTGTAAGCCAATAATTTATTGTATCCATTACCGGGTATGCAGGCATACTTTAGCCGCAGATCAGCAGTTGGCCAATCACCTCCCCCTGGATGATCCTCAGCGACTGTGAATCGGCAGTGATGTTGTCCAGAACATCTACACAGAAACCCAGGGAACAATCAATTCGCCATAGGATAAAATCTAAAGAGGACGGTTGACTTCTGGATAGAAAATTATGCGGACGAATAATGCAGGTGAACAGTTACTCTGAATTTTTTATAAGAATTGGAGATAATCCCCTAATGGCAGTTTTATTTTATCAAATTATTAATTTATTTAGCAATTTTTTATTCAATTTTAATTCTGCAAAATCAGACGTCACGGAGAGAATATTAAAATAGTATATTTCGTAACAAGTGAAAAAAAATGGTTTTTGCCGACTGGAAGGTTTATATCACGAGCCGAAGGCGAGGGATATAATCTCACGTGTCAAAAACCAATTTTTTCACGAGTTACGAACATAATTTTTCATCACGCTGGGTCGGAAAAGTAACTTTTCAGTCACTCTCCGTTTCGCGTCGAGAAAATCGTCGAGTCGCAACTCGTGAAAAAAGTGGTTTTTGACTCGTGGGATTATATCACTCGCCTTCGGCTCGTGATGTAAACCTACCACTCGCCAAAAACCACTTTTTTCATGTGTTACGAACAATATTTTTCATCTCAATGTGTCGAAAAAGTACTTTTTAGCCACTCGAGGCGAAACGGAAAGTGACTGAAAAGTTACTTTTCCGGCACAGCGTGATGAAAAAGTATGTACATATCTAGAGGATTGCGATCTGCATACATAAATAATACATTAAAATAATGAAATATACCGCAGCCATTCACATTCCAAAAATTATTTATTATTTTGATGAGGGTTTTATTGAATTGAAAATGAATATATGAAAGAAATTTCAGGATGATTACCCGGGAATAATTAATTAATTTTATTTACCGATAGTAATAATTGAATTGTCTTTGTAGTAATATCATAAAATTGAAATATATAAATATGTTAATATTAATTAATCATCATGTTAATATTCATTAAAGGACAGTATACAACCCGAAAAAATGAGTATTAGTCACTCAATGCTGCGAAGAGAATTATAAACAATTAGACAGTAGTAGACTCCCCGGTCGGAGATTCCGTCTTGCGTGAGATGAGAAGTAACTCATTTGTCGATTTATCAAATTATTCCAACTTTTTCGTCATTGATGGTCGAGATATTCGAACAACAATTCAATGTCAGTGTAAATAACCCAATGAAAAATTTTGTAAAAATCATTGAAGATTTTAGTGAAATTGTTGAACTGCTCAATAAAACTGATCTCCACGTGTCCACAAATTTTGTTGATAATGTTTCAAACTTTATTGAACTGTTGGATAATTTTGACAGGCGATTTTACCGGATGTAGTTGCGAAAAAATAATGCGATTCATGCAAAGATATATTCCCAGTAGCTCGTATTAGTGTATTCGACTCTACTTGCCGAGTGTATATTTTATCAAAAAAAAAAATCTACGGGGAATGTAATTACAATGCTCACCCTCATCCAGGAAGGGTGGAATCGTGCGATTGAAGCGGCAGAGAATTCGTTCACCCCTTCGATGCGATGGCAAAAGTGGATAAAATGAAAGGGAGTAGAGGGAAGAGGGGGACGCCGAATGGCGGGAAGTGAGAAGAGACTGGGGCGGGCGAGGGGGGTGGGAAGAATATGAATTCGGTGTCTAGGCTTTGGACATGCGTGCATTAGACGGAAACAGATGCCATAGTTCATTGACAATAGTGAATTACTCAAGAAATATGGCACGAGATGTGATAAAATTATTATTCCTGGGTGGATCATGCACTGAGAAATATTAATTTAACCCACTGAGACGAAATAGGATATTTCGAAACAAGTGAAAAAAAAAGGTTTTTGGCGAGTGGGAGGTTTGGAAGGCCATTTTGCATGTGGGAGACGATGATCTGTTTTCCATGGCGAGGTTTGGATATTATTTTTCGTGATGTGGGACGTGGAAAACGCCAATTTCGCCAATAGTTTTTGGGCGCGGCACCTGAAAAACGTCATTTTCAAACGAAATTGGCGTTTTCCGTAGTGACCTTGACTTTTCCTCGTCCGGAAATTGGCATTCGCCCTGTCCCAAACTCGGTAAAGTCAAAGTCACTACGGAAAAATATTGTCCGGGGTGTGGTTATAGTGTTCTTTTACTCGTGTGGTTGGCTTGTCCTCGCCTGCGGCTCGGACGCCAACACCACAGGAGTAAAAAACCCTGTAACGACAGCCCGAAATTGTACTATTTCTAGGTCCCACATCACGAAAAATAGTATCCAAGCCTCGCCATGGAAAACATATCACCCTCCCCCACGTGCTTGCCATCCGCGCCTTCGGCACGGAAGGCAAGTTTGCACGCGGGAGAAGGTGATCTGTTTTCACGACACAGCGTGATGAAATAGTATATTTCGTAACAAGTGAAAAAAAATGGTTTTTGGCGAGTGGGAGGTTTATATCACGAGCCGAAGGCGAGTGTATATTTAGTCACCCTCCGCTTCGATGCGAAGCGGAGAGTGACTGAAAAGTTACTTTTCCGACATAGCGTGATGAAAAATATTGTTCGTAACATGTGAAAAAAGTGGTTTTTAACTCGTGGGATTATATCACTCGGCAAAAACCGGCCGTGAAGAACTTTTCTGGCGAATATGAGATTACAGGACGAGCCGAAGGCGAGTTCTGTAATCATATGAGGCAGAAAAGTTCTTCACAGCCATGTGTTAAACAATATTTTTTGTCAGGACGTCCGCGGGCGGTGTTTCACGGCCGCGAAGCGGCCGTGAAGTAGTGCTTTACGGACTGAGTGACAAAATATACTATTTCATCTCAATGTGTCGAAAAAGGTTTTTTTTTTCACTTGTTACGAGATGTAGTATTTGCTAATGAAATCTTCTTCTGACAAGAATTGAAAGTGAGTTTTACTATACACGGCGAGAAAAATTCAGTAGTCAAGTTGAAAATAAAAGTTAAAATAAAAAATAAAAGTAAAATAAAAGTTTTCTGCATGCATGTATAATTTTATTTTAAAAACTCCCTTACTTCGCAATAAAATTTGTTTAGCACTCACAAAAAATTGTTTGAATAATTTGACGTGTGCATAATTTTTCTTAAAGACAATGAATCTCACTATGCGGTAGAGTAATTATTCCCGAACGTCGAAAATTCCACACGATTACCAAACGAAACGGTAATTTAGCTGTTGAAGCCAAAAATGTTCGCCAAAATTATATTTTCCTCTCACTGCAGTTTCTTTGGAATCCATTGTTCATCTTAAGAACGCGCGGGGAGGGGGGGGGGTGGAACTGAACGTTAAATTTTAGTGCCCATATCTTCATTAACTAAGTTATTGTTCTCGTATCAGTTGGAGAAAATTTTGGTGCAACTCTGCGCAGGGGAGTACGAATTCGATTTTCGATGGACTCTTTTGTCAGATTGGCCTTTAGGTAAATACCCTCGATTCCCGATCTCTCTCAGCCTCCCCTTCTCACCAAAACATCTGTGATTCTTCCCATTATTCGGGAACTGAGATATTTCAAGCGGGAAAAAAAATTTTCGATGAAAATTACATCTGCATTCAAAGAAAATAATCTAAATTCCACAATAATTTGCGGGCAATTTTTTTGGATCATCTGTACATTCAGTGAACAGAAGAGCATTCAAGAAAATTAAGCAGACTTGAAAAAATAGTATACGGGAGACTGGGGCAAAACAGACACCTTAAGAAAAAAAAACAATTTTTTCGTCGACAAAATATGCGTGAACATTTTCAAATGGCTCAGAATATAACCACAAAAAGGGACAACCTCTGTCAACGAAAATATTTTGTTGGGCGGGTGGGGAGAGAACTCAAATTTTTTCTTTGATAAAAATAATTTTGTTTGACTCAATTTGAAGTTTCAATTATCGACTGTCAACGCATCATCAGTAATTGAAATTATACTCGAAATGATTTAACTGTTCTCATAATCTTGAAAATAAAAGTTTGAGGGATGTTTTGAGGTGATTTTATCTATCTATTGATTTATGATTGTTGTGGGAAGGTACGCATATTCACTAGATTTCGTAATTCTGCCTAATTGAAAAATTGAAACTTTAGTGGCTCAATTTTCATCCATCCAAGCACATATACGCATTGAATTCTGTATTTTTTTCATGATTTAAACAAAAAAACATGATGAAAATGACAGAAGTTAACAATCGGGAAAATCCAAAACATTTTACAGTGTCCGTGGTGCCCCCATCTCCCCTATATAAATCAAAAGGTAATATACGAATAATATAATGTAATAATATTATGTAGTATAATTAACATCATCTCGACCTAGAAATTGCCATTTCATTGAATAATCCAGAATTCAACTGATTGTCCTTCAGGGAAATAGAGTGAAAACCTATAAGCTAGTGTTATTAAAAAATTAAGAAAATAAGTTCTTGAAACTTCAGTAGGAACTTTCCCAGTGTACAAACTGCAAATAATATGCAAAAATCGTGCTGTACTGTTGTGCCCTTCATGTAGACACTTAATACATCTCTGATTTCTATACTTTCGTGGTTACCACTGGAGTCACCTCTCGGGTTTCCCCAGCTGGATTTTCATGTGCGGCGAAGGACGCCGATAATTGAAATGGGATTACTACCGTACTATTCAAGTAAATCATTACAGCAGAGGTCATCGACTATAGTGTCTATCTAGAGCCAAGACAACGTTTTCCAATATAATTTTTTACCTCTACTAAAACAACAAAAAACACTGAGAAAAAAATATAATTCTTCCCATGAAATATTCTTCAGACAAACAAAAGACAGTGCGCATTTATCAAAACTGCTTAAATAAAAAGCCAAATGACAGAATATTTACACCCAAAATTGGCTGTCAATTTTTTTTCTCTTCAGTTCTTTTCTTCTCCCGTTGTTGGCGCCTGCGAATCTGGAAAGAGACGAATTATTTCCAATACTCACTTCCTATTGAACGATTTCCGGAGATCAACAACAGGGCCACTCTCGTCATCCTCATCTTTAGCGTAGTTCCCCCGTAGTTGGATAGTCACAGTTTTCCGTATCCTCGAATTATAGTCATACCACTCGGCAGAGCGTTTGTAAGCTTTCACTGAGTGTTCACACGCATCTGCACTCGTCCGATGATATTCAGCCTGAAGTACAAAGATGAAAGCCCGCAGGGAGCGGCAGGTGAGACGCAGCAGATCCCTGGAGCAAGCCTCCTCTTCCACAATTTCCATATAACCACCAGCAAGTTTCACGGCCTTCAGAGCTGTCGATGTTTTCCCAGTTGTTATACTCGTATGCATGAAAATAACAATCACTAACAACATCCCCTTTTGCCATCTGGACGATTGCATTTTTAACACTTTTCACCATTACATCAGCATCAGATTACTCCAATTGTTCACCAATATCTGTTACAGTTTTTCATCTCACGATAGTCCACTCGATGCCACGGTCGAGTCAGGTATTAGGTCCTTGAGACCTGAGAGCCAACTGAAAATAAACTCCTATCGATATGAGATCCAAACCCTCGAGGTGGTTCAATTGGAGTATTAAATTTAGAACTGGAGTGAAAAAGTTGACGATTCTCTCGATTCACCATAATTTTTTCAGCCTCTCCTCCAGAAAAAGAATCTCCACTTTTATTTGGCAATCCAACCAGTGCGTATGACCTCATTGTTTCGTATTAGTTCGTTTTTTTGGTCTCGTGCCAATGGGAAAATGAAACATCTTCTTCTGCTCTTCTCAAGGACTTCATCTGATGTAACTCCCCGGAGAAGCCACTTACAGTTGAATACACATTGTTATATATCCAGACTGATACTTTCAAGGTTCAGTATAATCTTTGTACTATTTCTAGAGAGTTTGGAAACTTTTCCGCAACTTCGTTTCTATTGAAAACACTCGCGAAGAATTTTTGTTTACATAAAGTATGAAGAGCTAACATACCAAGGGGGATTACAATTAAACACTCCGGCCTCGCGTTACTTTTTGCGGCTGCTTAGTCTGTCGTTATTTTTTTTGTAACGCTGTATGTTAAGTCTGCATCCAGAAATTAATTGTATTCTCTGTAATTGTATTACGTCGGTTGGTCCACTATTGGCGTGAAGATTAATGCAATTACACTTTTGAAGTTTATGTAAAATTGAAAACAATGTAACTAAATAAGTCAACGGACAGGCGCAAAATAGACGAGATGAAAAATTGGAATTCAACAATAGGAGCACTCCGTGTGCCGGTCGGACGCCAAGTGTCAGGCGTTTCGTGCGTGGACTGGTTGGCAGGCAGGAGAAACCCCTGCAGAAAACTACTAAATCTAAACTCTGTGAGAGACCCCAGTGGTTAGCCACGTGCGGAGCAAATCCAAACGTGTATAAGGCGGAATGCGCAATCGGTACCTACCAACCCCCTTTGTCACCCGAGGGTGATCGCCGAGGGACAAAGAGAGGCTCAAAATATAAAACAATATGGGTTTATTACTCTTCACTCTTGATTTCACGTCGTGGGCTTGATTGCACTAGCTTCAATTAACTGAGGGGGTTATTAAGCAAGGGCATCAGGTTTTTGACGTAAATTATTTTTTCAATGGTATTTTAATCGTCACAATGAGTGCGATTTATTGCCCACCTTGGAAGTTATTTTGAGTTTTTGGGATTTTCCAATTTTTGGAACACAAAATAGTATATTGTGCAACTAGAGCGTAAAGTAGCACTTTTTCGCACGAGTGCTAGGCGATCACGCGAGGTGAAAAAGGCGATACGCACGTGTTGCATACCTAATTTTTTGCAATACCTGCCAAAGTTAGCTTTGAGGGGAGGTTTGGAGGGCGAAATATTTTTTTTTGTGAGAAGTGCGGAAAAGTCAAGGTCATGTGCAAAGTGAAATCCGAGTCTGAAGGGAAGCTTTACGCACGAGTTTCACTTTACGCATGACCTCTGACTTTTACGCACACTGTGGGGAACAGTACCACTTTACGCACGAAAAACCGTACCGAAAAGTGAACTTTTTCGGCAGGCATTGCAAAATAGTATATTTCGTAACAAGTGAAACAAAATGGTTTTTGGCGAGTCAAAAACCACTTTTTTCACGTGTTACGAACAATATTTTTCATCTCAATGTATCGAAAAAGCACTTTTTAGTCACTCGACGCGAAGCGGAGAGTGACCGAAAAGTTACTTTTCCGACACAGTGTGATGAAAAGTTAGTTAATGTCGGTGGTATAGAGAGATCAACAAAGTTCCATAGCTTGTAAAGGAAGATCGTATACACGGCGGAAATTTGTTTGGTAAAAATTAGGGTTCCGTCTGGTAATCGTGTATGATTGTCGACGTTTCGGAAAAATCACCCAAGCGCACAGCAAAATTCACTGTTTTCAACTGAAACCATACACACCTCTCGACAATTTTCAGCGAGGGTAAACAAATTTTGTTGAAAAGTACGAGGAATTTTTTATAGAAAAATAGAAAACTTTTATTGATATAGTCAACAAATTGTACTGACCGGTTGGATAATTTTTACTGTACCCCTCGATAACTTTTAGTAAGCAATCAAAAAAATTTACTTCAGCGGGACGGCAAATTTTCCCGCGCGGCCAAAATTGCATCATTAATATATAACGGAGCGGTAATTTCTACGGAATTTTCCTCTCCGTCTACCAATCGCCCTTAGAAATTCGAAAAAAGTCGA
Source organism: Psyttalia concolor (assembly GCA_030522845.1). NCBI lineage: Eukaryota > Metazoa > Arthropoda > Insecta > Hymenoptera > Braconidae > Psyttalia > Psyttalia concolor. Next base: position 2,528 of record JAPYZM010011300.1, on the reverse strand, counting down.
GAATCGACTTCAGAGTATCTTTGAATAAAGTAAACTAGAATTTTACCTGGTTTCTGAAAGAAATCTTCAATGAAATTAGAATCCAGATTATTCAACAGATTATCAATTTTCCGACCCAACGAGACGAAGCTTTCTTCAACTATTCTACGTCTAATTTCCATATGATATTAATATGTAAAAATTGTAATAAAAACAGTTGTGAATTAGGTAGGGGGAATGTGTTCCACATTTTTTAAGGTAGAACATTGGGATTGATGGGTGGAAAGGATTTTGGATAGTTGGGAATTCCTTCTCAATATATTTAGCGTTAAAACCTCGAAAACACGGGACAAACTCTGTATAAAAAAAATAGAAAAATATATGTACTATGGCGGATAGTCTTTGGGTGATGGTCAGTTGCGACGCCCCGAGGTCGAACAAACACATTAAAATAAATAAATAATCTAAAACAAGGCAACTGGATAAATATAAGAGATACTGCACATTTAACTTACTAAATGTAATATAATTATACGAAATATAATATAATAGCACTCTGACGATCAATTCACCAAAAAAGTCTCGCCTCCCCGAGATTAAGTGGTGGGCATTGCCGAGCAGAATACCAGATAGATTAATCGTTTGCGATGAAAGATTGCTCCTAGGGTATACGGCAATCCCTCAACAATTCTATTTCTGTGTCATTTCATGATTCGATCGGGGCATCGAGTGATTTTCCTCCAAAATTTTCTTGGAGATGAGAAAAAAGAAATTGATTTTTTTTTTGATCTTCAATTTTTTCCCCCGATAAACCACGTACGCTCTTTCTTCGGTTCACGATGGAACGCGTGTCCGTGCACATGGTTCACATTGTTACGAAAATTCTGGGCGCTCGGCATTGTCGAGGCTTCTCTATAGGTACGATTCTCGTCCCCTCAGGATTCTATGAGCCGAGGGGTCCTGGGGAGGAGGGCGGGGGGCTCGTCACGGGGCTTTTCACGGGAGCACGTGCGTGCATAACACATCTGCGCGTCACTAGAGATAGCGCCAGGAAGCGATACATTTCGGCCTCACTCGACTGGCACCAAATGATCCGCCGTCAATTTATTTCTACGTGTGGACATACAAATGCAGACAAGTCCATGCACAGACAAACAATTACTCACACTATTCTAGTATTTTTTCGACGGAAGTAAAGTAAACATGTGGGTAACATTTCACGCCCCGTTTGGTCTCATATGTATTTACACCGCTGCAATAAATAGGTATCGAATGATTATCAGAGGGGCTGAGTGTAGTCGAGGACAGGTCGTGGGACGATAAAAAAGTTCACTTGGTAGTACTAATAATTGCGATTTTTAGTAAGCTATACCGTGGAGGTACCAGTATCCGAACGTGAAACCTTTTTTTTGCAATACCTGCCCAAAAAGTTCACTTCTCGGTACCGGTTTTCGTGCGTAAAGTGGTACTTTTCCACACAGTGTGTGTGAAGGTCAGGAATCGCGCGTAAAGCTTCGCTTTACGCACTCGAATTTCACACCTTGGGCCAAGGTGATTTTGACGTTCGGATACTAGGTGTTTATACATCGGCTCTATTTATATTAATATTGATTCAATCGGGACTAATTTCGACCGCTTATTATTTTTCTCGCATTCAGAACATCACAGAAGTTCTCATTAATTCATATGCTCAAGTATCTTCCACTTCTATTATAAAATAACGTCATTCTATTGTCAAAAAATGTTTAGACGTTCGGATACTGGTACCTCCACGGTACCTAAGAATGAAAACAACACATTGGATTGCATTTATTTTGTGTACTGTAGTAATAGAGGGATAAGACCCAGAAAAACTAATATATTACTATTAAATTTTGATCAACTGGTTCTGTACTATTCAAGTAAATTATTACTGCAGAGGTCCTCGACTATAGTGTCTATCCAGAACCAAGAAAACGTTTTCCAATTACTTTTACCTCTACTTAAACGAAAACACTGAGGAAAAAATATAATTCTTCCCATCAAATATTCTTCAGACGACCAAAAGATAGTTCCAATTTATTAAAAATGCTTAAATAAAAACCCAAATGACAGGATATTTACACAAAAACTTGACTGTCAATTTTTTTTCTCTTCAATTCTTTTCTTCTCCAGTTTTTGGCGCCTGAGAATCTGGAAAGAGACGAATTATTTCCAATACTCACTTCCTATTGAACGGGATCCGGAGATCACTCGCCTTCGGCTCGGAAGGCAATTTTGCACGTGGGAGACGATGATCTGTTTTCAAGGCTCGAGCATGAAATGTACTATTCCCACACATTGAGATGAAAAATTATGATTGTAACTCGTAAAAATAGTACATTATGTCATCAGGCGATGAAAGTATTATCTGACGAATGTGGCTTTATAATCCGAGCCGACGGCGAGGATTATAATCACATGAGTCAGATAACACTTTTGCCGTACTGCTTCTAGGGCTTTCTCGTACGGGAATTGGTATTACATACTTCCCAAACTCGAAAACCCTAAAATCACTACGGCAAAATATG
>JAPYZM010011271.1:0-10454 GCA_030522845.1 Psyttalia concolor | reverse complement strand
GTGATCAAGTCCGGATCAATTAGACCTCATCAAATCCTGATGTCTCGGAGGCGTTACATGACTGATCATGTTCTGACCAATCCACTGGATCAGCACCTGTCCAAAGGTCAGGTTTTACTTGATCAGAACTTAATCTGTACTTGACTGAAATTTCCACTCGGGGTTCTAGCCGAATTAATTCTCCACGACTGGTTCACCCGACCTCTCTCCCGGACTTCCTCAAAATTCAACATAAAGCGACTATTTACATCTTCCGAAATTTCCCGGAGCTGGCGTAGATATTTGTAGGCATGAATGACAGCCATTCTGAGGTAATTATTGTTGACAAGCTGTCCATTGACTCTAATCATCCTGAGAATACTCTCGACACATTCGCGACACAGATTAACCCGATGCCTGTCCAATTTTGTGGTGCCACCGTCGTCATCGTATTTCCCTGCATCCAATATGTTTAAATACTGCATACAGTAGCGCTCCAACGACCCAATTATGCCATTATAAGCCTCATACGCTGCACTGTTCTCCACAGCAATGAGCGACTCTAATTTCGCAAGCTCGTCCTCCTGCAAATTCCCTCCCCCCACCTTTCATTAGTCTCAGAATCTCTCTGGCAATAGGTATCTCCGGGAATAGTTGGCTAACCACACAGTGCATAAATGAGAAAAGAAGGAGAAAATAATGAGTCAAGTTATTTGAATTGTGTAACAACTGGGTCAACCCCACTGGGCCATTGAAAAATGTAACTCATCACTTGTTTTTTGATGAAAGAAAAGAATTAAACTATTGTGAATTCTATTCTTCAGGAGTTTCTCTATGCATTCGAGATAATGCGCGGGATGGAATAATCCCGGGGGATCGTTTCGAAGACATTTCTCCACAAGTTCATTTCTGTTTCGGCTTTCTGTAGATATTTTTTTTCCCCTTTTAACAATGTAATGTCTCCCCAGCGAATGCTCGAAATTCATGCACCACCAAAAGAGAACGAATTATGGAGGGAGAAAAAAATTCAAATATCCTGGAGGTTCTTATCGGGGGTTTATTCAAATCGTGAGGGAATTCCAGCCCTCGCTTTTCTTGCAATTACTTGGTCTTATTATTTCTGCGATTTTCCGGGAAACGAATAGTTTAGAGTAATCGTCATGGTGACTGCAATTTCATATGAGTAATCAAAATGTTTAGGAGTTTTAGTTGTAGGAATTTGTGAGCCAATTGTTGGGAGGATTTGGAAAAGTTCAAAGATCAACTGTTACGTTCAAATTATATTTTACTTTTTTTTTCAGACTTTTTTTCGCAGATGAAAGGGCAGATGGTATATTTTGATACGAGTGCCAAGGCCATTTCATGAGAATGGCCGGCTCGAGGCGAAGCCCAGGGCTGCCAATGACACGAGCTGAAAATCCCGTCGCACATATCTTGGAAATATTTTTTCTGTGATTTTATCTTAGTAAGTGGCCAACTGTATTTTGTGAATTTACTAGGAAAGTAAAAAGGACAGTTTGAGGATGGGGTGTACCCCAGTCGAACGGTATCTAGATTGTTTTTGTTTTGAATTTTTCATCTACAAAAGCTGTCATCTGGAAACTCATTTTGTATAAAAAAATAGATCCCCGAGAATTATAAATGTCCATTTTTCAAAAACTAGAGAAAATTAGGAGTATTTTAGAAGAGTCTTTTGAGAAGTATTAAGAAATAAATCAATTGAGGGTAAAATAAAAAAAAAATCGTTCGGGGTTGTTGGTCGCTCGCTACGCTCGCTGAAATATCAGCCTAGAAATTTAAGGGGTGGGGGGAATTTACTCCCGTCCGAATGGGATGTGGATAAAGTCAATGCCTATCGATCGCGATGAAAATCCCTTCGATCGGATGACACGCCTACGCGGGAGCGTGAACGATAGGAATTGAAAAATCAAAATTTCTTGTAATCCTTATCTTTTAAAAAACTCAAAATGGGGTGGAGGGATTTCGCTCCCAAACTAATCCGATCTTGTCCTTGATGAGATCTAACGATCGAGATCAAAATTTTCCGGATCGCTCCAACCGTTCACGCGGGGTGTTAAACAAAAGATATTCTAAGCGACAATTCGCATTAAACCCGTTTTTTCTTCAAAAATCTTAAGAAGGGGTGGGGGGATTTCACTCCCAAACTAATTAGATCTTGTCCTTGATGAGATGTATCGATCGCGACGAAAATTTTTTCGATCGCACCATCCGTTCGTCGGGGTACGTAAACAAAAAAAAGTGATCACACACACACACACGCACCACCACCACCAGTTAGTAGTTTGGCCCCCAGGATTTTACGTACATACAGGGCTTACTCGATCCAAGTGGTAGGTAACACACACACACACACGCACACACACTTACGCACGTACAAAAAAACATGGGGTGGGGGGTTCCCCTGCTCATGAAACGTCGACATTTCACAAAATTAGCGATTTGCATTTTCGGGGTGAAACCAATAACTTCCTATCGGGAGTTAATAATTATCATGGCGAATGGCGTGGAACCAGGGCATTATTTGAAAAAAGGCTCTTTCAAATTTTTTTAAAAAGTTGACTGTCACCTCTTCTGGTCCGTGTTATCAATTGTTCCTCCCAGTTACTTAACATTTCTCATTCTGTTTCCCAATATTTTTCTAAACCGCTCGTTGAAAATATTCCAATAATATCGTCTATTATTTTCAAATCTATATTTATAATTCTTGGCGATCTACTTGTTCCAATAAATGAGTTTCCAAATACACAATGAAAACAATCTAGATAGCGCCCGGCTGGGGGGACACCGGGGCATTAAGACCCAAATAATTCCAGCAGGGGGTAATGTCAAACGTTTGAATTGCCTCAACTGAAACAATTCCGCTGGAAATCACCGGCGTACTTACCAAAAAATTAACTATAAACGTGAGACTGTTGGTATTTGATACTCTCCATTCCAAGTTTGGCCACCAGGATTTTACGTACATACAGGGCTTACTCGATCCAAGTGGTAGGTAATTAAACTTGCCATCTGTTGTGGCCGTTAATCTTGATTCAGAGTGGCTCACAAAATCCACTCGTTGTTCGACTATCACATCGTCTAGAATATAGCAAGCAGTGGATATTTTGCGTTACGTATACAGAACTGACTTCATAGAGGTAATGAATAAAGTTTATGAAGATGAGTGACTACAGCCGGGCCCCATCTCTAGAGATAAAAGTCCGGAATATGCGGTTATGTGGAAGTGAAAAAAAAATGGGAGATCATAGGAGAGATTATGAATAGGATCTGGTGTTGAGAAACTGCTGTCCGGAATCCAGAGCTGAATTCACTCCTCGGGGAGTCCCGGCATTCTGCTTTTTAGTGCTTTTATTCCAAGTTTCACTCACATAAGCCAGATACTTTCCCCCCAAATCCCAAGCTCATTTCCCAGAGTCTTGCCCCGAGATTATACCCCTCGTCTACTTACCGGTGTACAGGGTATACATTGCCGTCGTATATGTAATGAGCCTCATACCTCCATCGACGAAAATCTCCGGAGTAGTTAACTCCATTTGTGCATGTAATAGATTTAAAACTCAAGCTCACCCGTCAATCCGTCGCTGTTGGAGATGTTGTGAGGGAAGACGCGACTGCCGGCATTTCCGAAATTAATCTCAAAACTCAATGACTTCATCAGAAATCGGCAACGATCGATCATACATACGTCGTAAATTATGCCCACCAGGAGGTACTCCTCCGTCGCCCAGAGACTGTTCTGGAATTGAAAAAGTTCGGGAATTATTACACGCCTGTATTTTCATTTGCGTACAGACAAATATTGTTATTTTTCTCTGGTCGCTATAAAAAACTCCGTTACATTTTGTTAAAAAAAATTTCACCCAATTTAACGGTTAAGAACCAAATTATTACGAAATGAACCAGCAAAAAAACGCTAATAAAATAAATAAATGATAAAAAATTGTCGATCATTAATCAATAATCAATATCTGTTAATTATTGTTTAATTTAGGCATGAGCCTATTATATTACACAAATTTTTTATACATCCGCTTTTTAATGAATTTCTTTATTTTGAATAAATTTTAGAAAATTCCTGAGGAATAAAATAATTGTTTCGTTCACTTGAAAAATCATTGATGATCTCGTGGGAGAGATATTACATTGCGTGAGGTAAATCCAATGAATTTTAAAATTTTCCCTGAAATCAAAAATATAATCAATTTTAAGCCTCGGCTGAAAATCGTGCATCTAACCTCAAACTGGGACTTATGCGCCACTCATCGTCCTCGATACATAATGTACTATTTTCGTTACTTATTTTTTTCTATCTCAATTTTCTCTGATTTATTCCTATCATTTTTCTCCACGCGAATTAAAAAAAAGAGCCATCAGAATTTAAGGGCGTTTGCAATTTGCTTTCTGGTTATTATAGAATATAAATGAACGGTAGCAGTAGAATCGCCGTGATTAATTGTTACTATTTTCTTCGACATTTTGAATTGCTCGAAAATTGTTGAGGCAAGCGACGAAATTTGAATAAACACCGGATTATTATTCTCAGGATGGCAAGTATTTTCCAAAGCCTATCCCACTCGGTGGCGCAGTGTTTGTCAGTGATCTATTTAGAATCGCGTGACCCGCTATACTGGGGCATTATTTCTAAGGGGTCTATTACGTTAATGTAATTATATGCTATGGAATACCAAACTGTTTGTCGGGTGAAGAGAGAGGCGTTTGATGAGTAATGGGTGTGGAATACTTCAATTATTCGTGAGATTATTCGCAATTTTTTTTTACCGATGATAATCCCGAGGACAGGTCTGTGCTCCCAATGACGTTCGCCATCCTTGCTTAAATTTTTTTTTGACTTGAAAAAATCATGTGATTAAATATCAATCCACGGCTCTCTCATGTCTACTAAAAATATCTGTTCGAAATTAACTGTGTAGTCATTTTTTAACAAAGAAAGATCGTCGATCTTGTCTCTGTCTACATTGTTAGAAAAAGAATTAAATTTCATGAACAATTGATCGTTAATTTTCACGACAGATATAGAATAGGATTAAAATTCCGCAATGTTCTTAAATTCCTTAAGGACTGACGTCGGTGGCCGAAGTGGCTAGGTGCAAGCCTAGTGTGGGAAAGGGTGAGAGTTCAAAATCCGATGGATACGAATTTTTCAACACTCAATGGGAAGTTTTAACAATTTTCTTTGCTAAAATTATATTAGTGTCATTGTTCTGAAAATTCAATACTTTCGACCGAATTTTCTAGATTTTCGTTTATTTTCAGGGGCCAATGAACCCGAAAGTTCTTTTTTTTTTCCCATTGGTTTAACGTCTCCCTCCGAACCTCTATGGAGACGTCATTCAGGCGACTGATCAGGCCTTTTTATACTAGATCGAATGTCACTAGTGTAAACGGTGGGCAGCGAACCCGGGTCTGCCAGATGAGAACTATAGACTCAGTGCACAGCGCCAAACTGCCGGTTAAAAGTTCTAGTTCTTATTTATTTTTTGACGAAAGAATTCATTTTCATTGACCAAATTTTTTAAATTTCCCCTACGAATAAATGCTATGGAGAAATATTCCATAAAAATTACCAACAATAAGGCCAACGAATTACGTTTCGCAATGTAATCTGAGAGGGAAGGAAAATTCTATAAAAAGTGTCGATCTGTTTTGCAAAGATTATTCATCCGTCCCGCGCCCAGTGGCAAACCATGAGTCCCAGTGAGGGACTGACTTTTTCTAATTTTTTCAGTGAGGAACCGGAGAATTTACCGAAGATTAGAGATTTATTCTGTTTAATTCCTCCAGAAACTGCCTAAAAACTAATTTTGAATGAATGAATAATCCCCTTAACAAAATAACATAATAATTCCCGAGAGCAATCGCAGAATCGCCGATAAATTATTGATAGGTTAAATAAATACGAATTATCCGCCTCCACCCGATTTTTTCGATTAAAAATACATCCCATCGATTTCGATTTCAGCCCCTCTAGCAGTCACAATATTATTCATTACTAAAACTCCTTGGAGACTGTACTGTGCACGTCACCATCCCCAGAGTATGTAATACAGTTCAATAAGCCGCTGAAAAATTGAAGCAGCTCATCGTATCGCAGAAAATTGATTTGTCGTTATCGATAATTCATCGGGTTTTTGTTGAAAATATCCCTTGCCTCCATAATTGGCGTAGCGGGCTCAACATCAACCCCAGCACCGCCAGACATCCCTGGATCATCAATTTCCGTCTTGAGGGAAAGAAGCACTCGGCCTCGATAAATGGGTCGTATAGTCTGACAGTTGCCGGTGCAACGGCACTCATCTCCACTCGCATCGTTGGCGTATAGGTGGATGAATGATGGGCCGTATGTTGGCAAAAATCCTGAAAATAGGATTATTGCTGAGAAAATGGATATGTTTATGAGCCTGAGGGAAACTGGGAGAGATTGCCCGAGGGTTCAGTTACTGCCGAATATTGTTCCAGTGATTTTCAATGTCACGGGATTGCCCGCGATTCAAAAGTCCTCTTTGACGATGGGACCAAGGCTGGAACAAGATATGACATCAGGCTGGATAACCAAACCTTGAATCAAGCTTCTTTCCGTTGTTGAACCATATATTGATTCAAGTATGGGTCGTCAACATATAATTAAGCCTTGGTTTAAGGTTGGAACAGCATAGCTGCTCACGACCGGGCTATCGAAGAACAAAACTTGGTTCCATCGACAAATCAATGATTGATTCAAATATGAGGAGCTGTGTTCCATCGAGCTCATTCTATCACCATTCAAACTTGAATCATTGAACGAGATAAAAAATATACCAATTCATTTTTTTTTCAAAAATTGCTAATAAATGTTACCATTAAATGTTCATTTCCGAATCAATACATGATTAATCAAGTTGAATCGATACAACAAATTTCTATTTCTCCCCGGCGGGAGCAAAGTGCTCACGTCCCTCCCGCTACGCGGGAGGGAATTGCGACTTTACTCCTACGCCGGGGAGAAAAATCATGTTTCACGTGCTTACCACCCTCGCCTTCGGCTCGGGCGGTAATTCTGCACGTGAGCAAGCCTCCTTTATTTTACCTCCCTAGGTGAGAAATATACTATTCTCTTCTCCTAAAGATAGGGAAACCGACAATAATACGTAGAAATCCTCGTCTCGACGTGAAATTACGAAGAATCCATTGTCTCTTTATTCGCAATTTAAGTTGAATATAAATATTTCAAAATTCTCACATGAAATTTCTGTTTCAATTACTTTTTTTATTCAGTAAATGAGTGAATCTTTATTTTGTTCGTGCAATAAGAATCAGGATTTACGCACATCCTTGGGCGAGATTTGGATTACCAGCATGTTTCAATCATGACACCCAAGGTTGGATCGAGGCTCGATAGTCAAGACTCGACCAACGGTGGGATCTCCAGCCTTGGGAACATAGTTATTTCTCAATGTTCGTTCAAGCTTGATTCAATTTTGGATGTCGAGGATTGACCAGTCGTTGTCAATCCTGGATCAAGCCTGATCGAACTTTGATTCCATTCATCATTCCTACCTGGGAAACATCCTTTCATGAAAATTTTTGATTTAAAAAATAATCTGCCCAATTGCCTGCAAAAGTGCAGAGTGCGGAAAAGTACCACTTTACCCACGAAAAACCGTACTGAAAAGTGAACTTTTTCGGCAGCTATTCCAAAAAATTATGGAACTCATCGAGACTGAAAAAGGGTTGTTATTCCAAAATTGTCAAAAATTTGAACTCTCCACTTGCGAGGCTCACTTCGACATCGTAAAATTGAAATTGATTCTCCTTCCACTAGTATATGATGAAATTTCCACTTCCCGTCCACTGATTTTCACTTTTCCCTCAAATATTTCATTCCACCCAATTCTGCAGCATCACTCGATGTTCCTCCACTCTCCCTACTTTCCTAGGCAACAATTTTCGTAGCACGTGAGGAAGAAAAATAAAATAACTCACCGTATTCCCCGGAATTTGATAGTCTAGCAAGGTTGAGCATGTGAGTGGCAAGTGTTGTGGAATTGCAGCCGTGAACTCTGTCTTTTATAGCAATTCTCACACGATGGGATAGAGGTGGAAACAGTTCTCTGAATACGATTCTCTCGTTGAAACGTGGAGTACTCGTGCATTTGTAAGAGCTTGTCTCACCCTCGATAGGAAAGATTCATGAAATTGCGTTAGCTATCGTACAAATTCGATCATAAAATCCTCACACCTTTCAGAATACTTTAAATTCAAAAATTCTTTCTTAACATTGACCCAATGGTGCTCATGTCTCTCATCAATTAACTTCTTAACCAAATTGAGTGCGACTCAATTCTACTGTTGATTTGACTTACTTTAGGTACCAAGTGGTGAATTAATTCAGTTTCGAAAAAAACAATTTCAATGAGTTGCTATATGTGCGCATTACCAGATTATTACCCGGTTCTGGAGAGTGACAAGGAGATCATTTACGGAAAGCATAAAATTTCAAAACTCTCTCATTTTTTTGCAAGTCCATAAAATGTGAATGATGTCATTTCATTAAAAGGGGGCGTATTGACGGAAAACTTTATAATTTTCAATCATTTTTCAATTTAACAGTTCGTTGAATCGAGGATTGGAAGGTATATTGACTCATATTTATTAATTTTGGTCGAATAATTGGGTAAATAAGTAAGATAGTAACTTCAATTTTTTTTCTTTGAAAGCTGAGGCAAAATTTGATTCATTTTGCTTTTATCTCGTGGTGAAATTACGTTTATAGGGTCGGAGTCTGGTTGCTTTGAACGAATCGATCACATCAAGACATAAAGGCTTCGAACTAACTTTCTCTCACCTTCGCTACTGAAGGTATATAAATTAAATTCACGGTATTGAGTCCGAGTGAACTTTATTGTTGGTTGTGCTCAGTTTAGGTACTAACTGCACGGAGAGAAATTTTTATATAATTTTACTTCGCTTCCAGATTGCCTTTTAAAGCAATTATTCGATCTTTTTGCTAGTAATTTTCATTGATATTTTACGTGCGCTGATTAATTCAGTTTCGCAGAAAAATTGTATGGAGTTGCTATATATACTAATACCAATAATTGAATAGAAATTCCAGCGTCCGTTAATGTCCAATGAAACCATAATTCAACAGAAAACTTCAAAATATGTATTCCAAAACTTTAAACTAAAAATTCCCAGACCAAAGATTTAATACCCCATTGCATGTGGAGATAACTCAATAGCTCCCGACGCATAGAGATGAATAATTATTGTGGTATCAAACTGAAATAAGATTCAATCGATCTGTCTGACACTGTTGGCAAGTCGTATCGACCAAAATGTGCATATGGCACACATCAAATCGAGGAATAATGTATTTCTGGCCGACAGAGCGTGATATCGATCATTACAGGAAATACGTGTCGACAGATATTTATAGTTGAAAGTTAAAAAAAGTAAAAACACAACATCGTTATAAATCACTGCATAATATCGAGCGCCATTGTAAGTAAAAAAAGACGAATTACTAATGACTTTTTGATCTCTATATTCACGGTGAATTTACCTTCATGCCGGCAAATGATATTTGAACGTACGGATTCACCAATTTTTTTGCCTTTCCAATGCAAAACGTTGATTCTCTGCTTGGCAAACCGTCTGCTCTGTATATCGTCAGTACATAACGAGCTCTTTGCCTGCTCGACGATAGAAAATTGCCAATTGGAAGGAGAAGATTTCTGAAAACGAACGGAGTTGTCAATTTTTTTTATAAGCAATTGTTAGTTCTCTGGGAGATCAAAGAAAATTATAGAGTTGTTCAGTGGTGCATTAAGTTCAACAATGAAGTTTAACAAATGCGCGGAAAAAAGTGAAATGGGAAAAAAACCGCAGATCGCGATAGACCGAAAAAAAGTTGTGATGCAGATTGACGTCGGTTTGATTGTAATTGATTTTCGATTCGTTCGGGTCAACTAGCTAGTATTATACTGATCTGAATGGCAAATTGTTTTAAATAGGAAATCGAAAGACTTTGTCACTTAAAGCCCGGATATGCCCCCGGTCTAATGTTGTCGAGATTGTTTTTGTTTTGATTATTTTACCTACGAATAGATTTTCAATAATTATAAAGATATATTTGAAAAATGCTATAGGAAATTAGGGACACTTTCGAAGAGCTTTTTTGAGAAATATTGATAAATAAAAGAGTAGAGGGTAAAATGAAAAATGAAAAAATTGGTCGGGGTTGGTGGTCGCTCGCTACGCTCGCTTCCATTCTTGTTGCGTTGAACTACTATCTTCCCGACTAATTCTCAACACAATTCGTAACGCAATTCTTTTTCTTTTATTCGGCCCTTGATGAGCCTCGTAACGAACTTCCCGATAGACTGAAATATCAACCTAGAAATTTAAGGGGTGGGGGGAATTTACTCCCGTCCGAATGGGATGTAGACAAAATC
>JAPYZM010011243.1:0-11437 GCA_030522845.1 Psyttalia concolor | reverse complement strand
AGGACTAGCTGCAGAGCAATGGAGTTGATTTTCTGCCGCTTTTGCTGTCTGGTGTTCTCTACGCTACACTTCTGTTCTTACTTAGCCTGCGTGACGAGTACTGCTTTATCTGCTTGTATCCTTATTTTATTTTATTTCATTTCATCTTGCTTTAACTGTCTTATCCTTTTTTAATTTTATCGTCTCTCCTGTAATTTTTGTTTAAATTTCTAGACAATAAAAATATATATCTATCTAATCTATCTATCATCTTCATCACATATGCAGGTTTATTTGAATCCATTCGTACGCCACGGTCAAGTCCAAGGGTAGCATTGCGGATCAATTTGAACCCGTACGTGCCCATGCGTGGCCTACGTAATCCTTTTGATCCATGCTTAAAAACGTAAACTCGCATGCGTGGCACACGCAGAATTGTTTGAATGCGTACATGAAATACGCAGAATAAGAAAAAACGATTGGGCTGGGCTCGGTTCAAACACGACAATCGAACTGACCAGACTTGGGACTCAATTCCCAGCTGGGACCGCGCCAGACATGGTTGTAGTCTGGAATGATAACATGGTGTCAGATCTTCTGCCGAACTTCGGCCAAGTTCTGATCCTCAAGCTTCGGCCAAGCCTGGATTTGTCATCCGGTCAAGCAGCCCGGGATGAAAAAAAGACAGAATCTTAGTAGGTTTGAGAGACGTGCGTCTGCGTCGCTAGGTGAGTGGCTGAACGCCATTATATATACCTTTCAAAGGCTCGCCGTGAGTCGATTAGCCCCTCTCTCTGAGAGACATGCCAAGCCATGGCCACAACTCGAATTTTTAATGTATAAAAATTTTTAAAAGCTAAATTTTCCATGAAACACTGTAGTTTGAATTTGTTAGAGCCACTTGAGTCAAATACCATTGTTTTCCTACCTAAATAACTTATAAACATAACTTAAAATTTTGCTATCGAGGGGATTTGAACCTACAACCTACGGAGTCGTAACCTAACCGTCTTAACGTCTTGACTGGAGTCAGCATAACTTTTAACATGAAATGCTACCCCCCACGACCACCAGTTTGAGTATGGTGGCGTTATTCCCACTCCTTCGTTTGATGTTAAAAGTTATGCTGACTGAACCACACCACGAAGCTATCGCACGCAATTGTTATTGGTGGTAATCGATGTGGCCCAAAACAGTTGTTTTTATTTTAATTTTGACTCAAAAATCGATTTTTCAAAACGGATGTTTATTGAGCAGGTACTTATTCTTTATTTATTAACAAGACAAATTCTCACCATATATAATTGAATATTTTTCGCGATTTCTAAGAAAAGTCAACGAGCACGAAAAAAAAGTAATGAAATGATCGTTGATGTACGCAATGACCATTCAAGAGCCTACTGGCACTTTTTCAACTCATCAGCATTCAGACCTCCCTTTTTTTAGAGGGAGATAATAGCAACAACCGACTTAACTCTTAATTCTATATTATTTCAATTATATTTATTATTATCGTTGTTATAAAATGATTATTTGTAACAAGTCTAAGAAAGAAATGAGATTTATATCGAAGTGCCCATAAGTTCAGAATTTATCCAATCTAAGACTCATCACTGCAGCTAATACAAATCCAATTTTTACAAACTCTTTTACCGATACACTTTGAGTGATATCCCAATTTACAAGAACAACATATTTTTTTTTTTTTATTTAATGATTTCTGACAAATCTGACAGAAAATGAAGTTATTTTTTCGTTTTTCTTCGATTATAGACTTCAATTGCTTCCAAGCCTTTTTTTCGAAACACATTTTAATGATACTGAAGTCTATATCTGCATGAACGAGTGCGTCACTTACTTCTTTTGGATTTAACGATCGAAAATCATTGATAGTAAGTTCGTATTCGTTGGTTATAGCAGGTTCCACATAATTTCCTCGCACAATCCATGCCAGCAACGTTTTCTTCTTTTGATTTTTCCCAAGGTCTGCGAAATTTTTGGTGCTTTTAGCGATATATTTTCCGCATACTGTGGTTATTTTTCCTTTGGGACGACCTCGAGAATTAATTTGTGTAGGCATGATGATCTTTTGCAGTTCAGTTTCAATGTCCTCTTCTTGTAGTACTAACTCGTCGAATAATTTTCCCGTCGTTCTGTCCTCACAGGTTTTGTACAAAATCAGATTGGACATTGTAGGAGCACACGACCCAATTGAATTACGATTCATCTAGAGAAAATGATAATGGTAATTTGTAAAAGATCAGTCTATACACCGAAAATGCCGTCGATACACGGCTTTTACAATGATGCATTCAATTTTCATTTCCAACTTACTCTGTGCGATTCCTCGCAATTTCCGGCGACTTCCATGGATCAATATTCTTGAATATGTTGAGAATGAGATTGATTTATACAAAAATTTGTATGTTTGATGTTGACTCGAGATAAACTAAGTAAGCTGAGAACCAAAGTGAATTAACAAGAAAGTTAGAGGTTAAATTCTCGAAGATCCGCCCACCTCATGGAAGAGTTAGTATAAAGAAAGAGAAATGGCGCCACCGTATGCTTCCGGGAAAAATATGTCATACAGGCTGCCATAATAGCTACGGGTGGGCGCTATAATTACAATCTAAGATTGATGAATCGCTGTCGATGAATGTATATGAAATAATAGGTAAACAACTCGTTGAAAAAAAAACCTCGGGTTGAAAGGGATCATTTCGGTAGTGATCAGATAATAATTAATTCATACTGATTCAATTTTGGTTTCACAACATTCAGCTCATCATATTCATTGCATACCATTTAATTTTTACAATGTTGAAAGAATTACAAAATAACAAAAAAGTAAATTTTTGCAAATAACGCAGTAATGGATCACTCTTTTAACCGGCCAAAAAAATTTAAAATTTAATTTTATCAATTTGTTTGCAAAAAATAAGTCTATGTGATGTATCAATCGATCGTGATTGATTTGATTCAAGGACAATGCATTTCTCTGCATTGCCGACATCTAAATAGTTCTCATTTTACGATTTCAATTGTGTTAATGATAAAACGGATATTACATATTACAACTTGATTAGAAGATTACATGGATGAGGATCAACACGGCACAAAAGCACAAGATCAACACGGCACAAAAGCACAAGTTTTGAATGTGGCATTGTTGAATTATCAATTTGGGTGCAACATGACCGACTTGATTGATTTCACGAAATTGAAGGGTTTGAGGTTAGACTCCTGGGAGAAGGTACTGTCCTTGAAACAGAAGATTGGCAGACAAACTGCACAAGTGTTTACCACAAAACAAACGAGGCCTGTATCAGAATATAAAAAGGGAATTGGAAGATATCAGAATATAAAAAGGGAATTGGAAGAAAAGAACTGATTCATGGCTACGCTGAATTCAAATGCAAATTTGGAGGCGTAAATAAAACCAAATCGACAGGAAAAAGGCAGGCTAGGTAACGGCTCTTTATTATCCGCTAGTTTTAATTATATTTAAAATTTCGTAGTTAAACTAACTGATTAATTGGCAGGAGTTTCAGAGTTGGTTGTCCAGCATTTTTTAAATTGATTGTCACAGATGACGGCAAGCATCTCAAATTAGTAGATTGCAATTTCCAGCATGAAAATCATGATGATACCAGTGTAAGTAAATATTTAGTTATAGGCTGTCACCATGTATTTTCATTATAAGGGAAATATTTTTTTATCAAGAAAACAGCGATTCGTGAAGTTCATACCGGAAAATAGGATGGGTTCATTATCTACTAAGGAACGCGAAGAAATGGTAGAATTGTTAAAAATGAACGCCAACAAAACAGCCATCCAAGAAAAATTTTGTGGTGGTGTCACCGACAGATTCATAAGCAAAAAGGATCTCCACAACCTGGGTCAGATATTAAGCAACGCCGAGGATGATGATCTTGATGCAGCAGTGGATTTACTGAAGAACAACACTTATGGTAAGATGTATTGGTTTGTTTCTTCAATTCGGAATAAACAAAAGATTATTCCATTGAATATATTTTTACTGTAATAAAAAAAAACTTATAACGTATAACGAAACTTCATGCTAATACTTATAATTCTATAATTGTAGATGCACAAGTTTCCTGCCATGCTGACCATCACAATCATTTCAAAGGGCTTTATTTCTCAACACAATCAATGAGAAAATCTATGGAATCGAGTCCAGAAATTCGGTTTTGCGATGTCACCTACAAACTATTTAAGCGACAACTATCACTGATCATCCTACTCGTGGAAGATGCTCATGGAGCAAGCAGAATTGTTGGCGCAGGGTTCCTTGCCACTCAAGAGGCCGACACCTTGCGTTTTTTTTTTTAAGAACTTCCAAGCCGATAATAAAAAAGCTTGCCAACGAACGAGGTCAATTATGATCGATAAGGATTTAAACGAGCGTCGAGTTATCCGCGAGTTTTTTCCTGGCATTCCTTTATATCTCTGTCTTTTTCACACCACTAGATCATTTTCTTATGAAATTACTAAGTCAGAGCTCGGTATTACGAAAAATGAGAGAGATACAGCCTTGAAATATCTGAAAAACCTTGCGTTAGCAACGTCGGAGAATGAGTACCAGGAAATTTATCGAGAATTCTGCAAGACTGTGACACCTGCTATTGTCAATTATTTCCAAAAAAATTGGCATGACATCAGAACTGAATGGACTAAATTTAGCATGACTGATGGTAATTTGGGGAATACCACCAACAATCGGCTCGAGTCAATTAACCAAAAAATAAAAGCAGAGGTGAAGCGAGGTAGTAAAATGGTTGAGTTTGTGCACGCATTCTTTCGATGGATTAAATTTCGGGATGCTGAATTAGAATTTAAAGAGGCTCAAACTACATTACGGGTGGATTGTAGAACGACACCAATTTGTGAGACTTTACAACAATACAAAATGTTGGTTACTAAGTATGCATTTACTTATATTGAAAATCAATATAAACAAAAAGATTGCATTCTGGTGGAAAACATTAATGATGGCAAAATCGAATGTGTGATACGCATCGCAGGAAATCGGCGCACTATCAATGTGTCTCATTGCTGTTGTATAATGTTTAAATCAATGCTCTTGCCTTGCAAGCACATTTTCGCCATTCGGCAAAAAATGGGTCTTCCACTCTACGAGAAAAATCTCTGTGGTAGCAGATGGTTCCAGAGCCGAAGTCCGCATCAAACTGTAGAAGCCAAGGTACAATCAAAACCAGACCGAACCAGCAAAGTTGTAATAACTCGTGCTCAGAAATTGAATCCCAAAAATGTTTTCGAAAAAAGAAAGGCACTTCGTCCAGTCATGGGAAGTCTTCTCGACACCGCAAGTTATGCTTGTGGTTCCGAGTTTTTTAACAGACTTCAAATTTGCACTGAACTCAGAGATAAATGGAGGGTAGGAACTAAGGTTTGTATTCAGGAATGTACATCAGATGATAATTGTCATAATCACGAATATGGCAACAAGGAGAATCTGGAACCTTGTGTTACTGATATTGTGGTTCCTCCACCCTCAAACTGAAAGGTCGACCGAGTAAATGTTTTGCCACATTCGTGTCATGGAAAAAGTAATAGAAACAAATTGAAAAACAAATTCGTTATCGTATCGACAGATGATTATTATATCCATACAATTAGTTTTGTAACAGTGAATGATCAACCATAGTAGATGTTGTTGAGAGAACTTTTATTTATTGATCTTATGAGCTATGAAATATATAGAGTATTAAAATAATTGTTCATCACTGATTATCTTTTTTGGCTGATTATAAGATATTAGATATAAAATATATTAGTATAAGATTTATAAGATTTATATTATTATAAGATTTATAAGATTTATATTATTATAAGATTTATAAGATTATATTATTAGAGGATTTTTATAGCCACCATAATTTTCGGTACACTGATAAAGAAAAACAAAATAAAGATGTTTGTAAATTTATTGATGAGATTTGACTGATGTACGGACGAAAATATAATTGATTTTTGTACTTATTATGTTCTCACCAAAAAATTGTGCCACCGTTTAGCACAAAGATTTTTGTCATAGAGAGGTAAATTGAGAAATCTTCGTACTGCAAAGATATGACGACAGGGCAACAAAAAACTTGTGAATGAACTGCATTCGCACGATGACGACGCCACGTTTAAAGTCTGCTCGAACAATTGAATCTTACACGTTTGCATGGTTGAATTCACACTTCTAATAGTTATAAACTGACTTCTGATGAGTTCCTCTTGGACCAGTGCAAAACTTTTACGAGATAATAGCAACGAATATTTTTCTTCATCGACATCATTCTCAAAAACATTTGGAGTGGACCTGAGTATACTCTGAGCATTCTGAAAATCTAGTTCGTTATTTCGAGAAGTAAACCATTGAAAAAATGATTTTGTGAACTGAACCAATGTACTATTTTTCTTCATTTCATTTTTTATTTTGCCATTGATAGATTCAAGACGATTGTTAGTCAGATCACCCAAGTTACTATCCACCATTGAATATTTTGTCCAAAGTTCTCTGATGGGAGATGAAGCTCTAGCAAGTTGATCCAAGAAAGACAATGAAAGTTGTCTTTCTGCTCTTGTGATATCTCTTTTCATAGGAGTAATTTCCCTCTTAAATGTTTGTAGTGTGTGGAATAGACAAAGATATAGAAGAACATTGGGAAAGATTTCATTAATCGTTCTGCGTTCAGTCATGTCTTTGTCTGTCATGATAATGCGTATCATATGAGAAGCTTTTTCATTATCTTGTCTGAAACTATGGAAGAAAAAACGCAAGGTATCAGCATCTTCATTCGCTAGCAAACCAACTGCAACAATATGGCTAGCTCCATTTGCATCTTCCACCAATAGTAACATGAGGGCTAACTTCCGTTTTAACAGCTGATATGTACAATCAAACACTATATCTGGAGCGGAGCTCATACTCTCTCTCATCTCCGCAGTTGAGAAGTATAAACCTTTGAACTGGTTGTTGTGGTCAACATGAATAGAGACGTTTGCATCTACAAAAGAAACAGGCAAATTTTAATTATTGAGATGAATCTCTCATTTTTGTCACATTGTCCCATTAAGAGTTGTTGCATTACTGTAAGTCTGTCGAAGTAATTTTACTGTTGTACTGAGCTCATCGTCGGCAGCCGAGCTCAAGTTTTGAGCAAGATTGTGGAGGTATTTCTTTGAAATGAATCTGTTACGTTTTCCCCCGGAAAATTGAGTCTGAACATCACTTTTTTTCACTCCCTTCGCCATCAATTCCCGTGCCTCTCGTTGTTCATCAGCTAACAAACGTCTGTTTTCTGGGATGAATCTAGCTAGGTTCTGAGATTTGAGAACATGATAAAATTGTTTTCATTAGTATTGTCAATGTCTTCGATCCAACTAGCCAATTAATTAACTTCCCGATAAGCGACTTGTTTGTTTCTGGTATCATCTCCATTTTCCTAACCATTGTAAAATGGATCATTGTAGAACCAATATAAATAGTCTCATTTGGGAGCTACTCACGCAAGAATCGTCATGATTTTGGTGTGAAAAGTCGCAATCTTTGAGTTTCAGCGATGTACCATCTTTCGTGACAATAAACTTTAAAAATGCCTTACAACCGACTTTATAGCTACTGCAAATCAAAAGTGAAAAATCATAAATACCCAGAAAAATGAGCAGTTAAAGAATTGAATAAGTAAGTAATTCTTACCTTGCTTTTCGCTTATGTTGTGATTTACTCTTGTACACACCACCAAATTTGCACTTGAAAAGAGCATATCCATACTTTAATTTTGTGTTCCCAATACCTTTATTATATGTTGTTATAGATCTGGAACTTTGCTTTGTAAAAACCTGATCAGTTTGATCCTGAATTCGCTGTCGAAGAGCTTCTACGTCTTCCCACGAATTTAACCTCAATCTCTTGATGGTTGTCAGATTGACTTTTTCTGTATTTGCCATTTTTCCGATAAATGTTGAAGTTATACCAGCTTAATTTTCATAAATGTGAGCAGAAACTGTTGGCCGAGAGATAAACATTCTTCCTTCCACTTGTGAAAATGTGCTTGCGTTTAAAAATCGACGTGACTACAGTCAGCATAACTTTTAACATCAAATGAAGGAGTGGGGGTAACGCTTCCATACACAAAATGGAGGTGGTGGAGGTAGCATTTCATTTTCAAAGTTATGATGACTGCAGCATACCTTCGAGTGGTTCAGTGTCAATTACTTTTGGACTTGTGTATCAATTGTGGGAAACAAAAACCACATTATGGAAACCTTATCGGTACAGGCAAAAATTGGTTTTCAGAAAACGAACTGAATCCACTGACGTGGGAAAAATTTTTTAATAATGTCCTTAAAAAATTAAAACCATTATAGGTTTTGGATGCTCATGCTCCTCAATTTCCTGTATAAATGCGCTCAGGATTTTTTTTGAACATCTTGAAAATTCCTAGGAAATAGTGGAATTTTCTTGTTTAGAGGCAAAAATAGCATTGGAAAAAAATTTCAACAATATACTTGTTATCTTCTTAAAATCGTGAGATGTTCTGTAAAAACAGAACGCGAAAATCGTCGTAGGTATTGATTGATTTCTACATTTTGCATTAGTTGCAAGTTTATTATGGTAATTAATAGTATTAACAGGATGGATCAGATTTTAAAGTATAAATAAAAGCGTATTCATAGACCGAGACAATTTCGAGGAAAGAAAAGTAGTTTTCTATTTATTGCATGATATGTCAAATATTTTTAATAAGTAACGACTTCTACTTCAATGTCAATTATAGAAATGAGTAATTTGAGGAAAAAGATATCCAGAGACGTTCCTATGTAGCTTATAAAAATGCTAATTAATAATTCTTTTCAATATCGTTCCACTAAATCATTTATTATCGACATGATGTAGCTATTGTATGGGCAAAGGACTCCTTACGTCTTATTAGAATATTATTGAATTAATTTCAATAATACCAAATTTGAATACTTATGACCATTCATAGAGAAGCTGAATGATCAATAAAACTGTAAAAAGTTAAATTAAAATTTTCATCAATCACAGAAAGGAATTATTTGAAAAATGTCACAAGTTTTATTTTTCAAGTAAAAACTGCTCATGGTAAATTGTTGATAAAAAAATTGCCTTTATTATTTTTTTCGTGAATCATTTATTATTAAATTGAAATTCACCAAAACATGAAACTTCGATTCATCATTTTTTGTACCCTCCCACCGTTGGATTCATTAGAGAAGTTTAATAAATCGAATCAACTTAATGCATAGCACCTATAAGTTTTTTTTTCTTCAATAACAACAACCCGAAACAATTTTAAATTTTTTCAAATTAGCTTAATTTTCAATAAACTATTTTTTAGGTGCTCACAGTCAGTTCATCTAGTCATTGTCATGTGAAAAAATGAATGATAATCGTAGAGAATTGATTTGACTGTTATACCTAAAGAAATTGACTTCTCAAGTCAAAGCATCAATAAGCTTATTATTTCAGCTATATTAACTGTAGTTATGAACTCGTAATATGATTCGTATGCAAACAAATAAAAAATATCATAGCAGAGAATTTATCCCATTGTTCTTATCGCTATAGAAACAAACAAAAATGCCAAATTTGGATTGTGGATTATAAATTTGTGATACATTTACTACAAATCCACTTAATTCCTCTTTTTGGACGTTCGGCATTGACTAGGCAGCATCTGTGGTATCTTCGAAGACAACAATGGCAAGTTAAAATTGTTCCTTTGGCACTGTTTTCCGGCGTCAAACATATGGGGCATGTGAACATCTTCTTTTTTTTCTTCTCTGCAATCAAACTCTCAACAGTTCAAAGGCTTCAGCCTCGAAATACTCTTCGAAAGATTTTAAGCTCACAAGTCTATTGGCCAGGCCATCATGCAATGTCACTGGAGAGAAAACCTCGACGTGTTCGAGTTTAAAACATGTGCCCTGTTCTGGAAGCTTTCCGAGAACTTTAAAAATCCATTCGAGCTTCTCTTGCCCAGATTTTTTGCTATACAAAATAAGCTTCTTCGTTGGAGAATTCATCAAGTTAGAGTCGTTTTCATCCTGTGGAAATTTAAACTGAGTAAGTGTCGTCTTTTTGGCACTCGCTTATAAACTCTCTATAAAGGGATAGCTGATCACATCAAAAACCAGATGTAAAATTACGCCACGAATGGCGATTAGTTCCGTGTGAAACTATTTTTAGAATATTCTTAATTAATTAATATTAGTACATAGCACGGTAAAGAGCGTTTTTTGTAATGTCGTGCCTAGATGAAGAGCAAAATGGAATTTATTATCAAATTATCCTCCCCTCTCGACGCCTCTCTAAAACTGCACGGCTGATTAACACGGCTATACTCATAGGGAATGATGAATTTGTTATTTAGTTCATTTTACAACTACTGCATATGTACTAAATTATACTTACGGTAACTTTCTCAGGGACGTTCTCTTTCGTCTCAGGCTCTTCTTCAATAGTGCATGACGGTTCTAGAAGATGTTCCAAACCATCTTCAATAGAAAGAGGCAAGGCTGATGGCGAGGTAGGGTCTGGAGTAGGTAACGTCTGGGAAGATAAGTCTGGGGTGGACGAAGAGCCTGTGGAAATTTTTCTCTTCTTACTCAGCTTTATCTGACCACTCTCATCGCCTGGCTTAACCCGAGGGCTTTCATTTTTGCGTTTCGCAGAGGTTAACTGTCCATTTGATTGAGACATGTCCTTTGGTGCTGACATACTGGAAGTTGATGCTACCTCGCTTGGATTGCTCGGACGCCAGTTCTTTGCCCCCCACTGAAAGAATAAATAGAACACATCCTACATTATTCAATGCTATCTGAATCTTTGGTAGTGAAAAATACCAAAAAGTTTTAAAATAAACTTAAACTTTTAAATTACTTAATTACTTAAAACTTAAAATTTCAAAGAAGGAGCTAACAGTCCATGCAGATTGTAATACACGTCTCACCTGATATTTATCATGATTGTGTTTGTCATTATATTCAGGAACGTACAGATGATTTCCATCATTAGACCTCCTGACGTTGATAAATGCTGGACAAACTCTGAAATAAAGAAATTTATTATTTTATTAGGCAATTTTCAATAAATAATTCACAGGGGATTGACTACTCACTTATCACGTATCCTGCTCATTGTCTCCTCATCTTTGGGATCTCCTGCACACTCACATTTCCAATCCACAGAATAGTAGAACAGGTGATGGCTCAAAGTAATCTTGGTTAAGGTGGCCTGGGCCACTTGTCGTGATTTCGACCTATTTTTCACGAATTTGTACCCCTCACGTCGCTGATAATTTTCGAAATAATTATCGTGATCATCTTTTGTGAAAAATTTCACCGTAGAAAGATCACTTGAACCTTCATCTGCGACCTGATCTCCTTGTCTCAA